>JAAEAF010003753.1:0-66859 GCA_011037195.1 Triatoma infestans | reverse complement strand
GCGACGCTTTGTTAACAGATGGTGGCCAGATGGCCTCTTGAGTGTACATTGACCCTTGTATGAAGGAAATACAGGCCCAGCGTGTTACGTTGGACCCTTGTATGAAGGGGATTTGCGGCGGCGGTCTTTTGACTGTATGTTGACCCCTGTTTGAAAGGGTTTTGCCGCGTTCTTGACCTGCGGATAGCGGCTGGCTGGAACCACTAGTTATAATTTTTAGATTTATTTATTATTTAAAAATTATATCTTCTTTCTTCTTGCCATCACATCACAAAATTCTTATACCGAATTTATAATAGCATCGAAGATATTCTGGCATCAAGCAAAATCTGCCTTTTCTTGACCCTGCGACCTCCCCTTCTGCCTTTTCTTGACCCTGCGAAGAACCCCCTCGTCTATTTCTATGCTATTCTATTCCGATGCATCCATAAACCTCTCTACAGAGATGCATCACTAAATTCTCTAAAAGCACTTTCTACACCCTAAGAATTACTTTAATCAAAGAAAGAGAGAAAATATCGAAATTCTCCTCCACATACAATGTGGGATCGGCAGATGAAAAAATCTCAAGTAATTGTTGCCAACGTTTCGAATGATTTCTTGGACCCAGGATTACTGTATTTAGAAAAAAAAAAAAAATCTGGTGTGAAACACTTATACAAGTTTATCTTACTCCAATTAATACAATTTAATTTACAAATTTTATTTAAAATTGCAAGTTTACAATATTTAGATGGGATATAAGCGATCAAAGTTTAATTATCGTTGTTTCCATGAAAACAGTTAATACTTGTGCCTCGGCGATAGTCAGGCTGCTAAAGTCTACTTCGCACACGTTTGACGTTTATATCCTATGATCATCTCTTCTGCTTCATGTGGCATCCAAAATCAAAGACGTAACATCCAAATGTCGATGAGACGGATATAGTTGCCAATCACGCTTAAATAATATAAATTTCCTTTAAACAAACGAAAAAGCCACCATATAATAATGGCAAATTATGGTATAATTTTCTATCCTTTATTTGACATAACTATAGACGCATGTAAAATATATTTAAATTAAAACTGCGTTAAATAGTTTAATCTTCTTTTAATTGTGTATATCAGTACATCCTTTAAAATATATAAAAATTTGTTATAACTTTACACTATAAGCTTACTGCCTAAATTCCAACTATTAATAATCATCTATTTGTTAAGAAAACAAGTTTCCTGTTTAGTTATTAATATTCAATAATTAATACGCTAACTAATCTAATGAAAGTTGCAATTATTCATAGTTAGTACAAAGTGAAGTGGATAAAAAGAGATGTTATGTTGAAGGGGAAGTGTATAAAATGCAAACATTTAAGGAGATTGGCTATTTATTAATATCACTGAGGGAGGGGTTGATGTATTTGTGTGTGTGTGAGTGTTTGAGTATTAACAGTTCGGTTGGTTGACCTTCGTCCACTTCAACTTGCCCATTCTAACCACCCTGCAGATAAGAAGTTCAGTATTCTGCTCAACACTAAATCGGGGATTACTGTTCTCACTTCAATCTGTGCCCACCAGCATAGGAACTGAATCTAGAGTCTAAGGGTCACATATTTTGTATTCAAATCCATTCGTGAGAGATTGAACAGACCTTCATGTTTGAAAATGTAAATATAGTTAGTTAGTAAATTGCGATTTGATACTTGCAAAACAGTCGTAGGCATCTGCTCTATTTACATATATTTCGTTTTGGAGAGGAATTAGCATCCATATAATTATTATTAAACCAAATTTCTATAATATTTTGGAGTAGATGGTTATCATCTTTCTACTGTAGAATAATTGGCGAACTTTAGCTTTTCAGTAACGATTGAGTAGGGAACCAAAATATCATCTTTAATTTTTGCAATTTTCACCCAAAATATATATTATATGTGCAGCGAAATATAGCTATAGAAGAGAATACTCTCATGTTGAGAATTTATAAAAGTAAGGAAATATTATTTATGTATTATTGAAATTATAAATATTGATTGTGACTATATCAACGATCTATACAAAGAAAGTTGTAGAGAAATAGTATATGAAAAGAATAGAGTGACAGAATGAAAAGAGGGTATCCGAGCTACATTGTCTAAGAGCACTCAATTAACATGACAAAAGAAACAGAGATATCAGGTCATAGTCCATTCTGTTCCCTTAAAGATAATGCAACAATTTGACAACAATATAATAAATAAATAAAACAAAAATCACAGCAGCAATAATAAAATCCATTACTTACTGCAATATACTTTATAAAACATAGCGCAACATGTCAACAAGATAATTCATTATCAAATTATTTCATCATATGAGAGATTGGTTTAATACATACATATTCATAATGTTGTAAAAAAGAATTCATAATTGAAAAGCGTCCACTAGTATACGGACAATATGCAAAGCTTGAAGAACGGATACCATCGGCCATTGCGATACGGTCCATATTCAAATTTGGGTACAAACTTTCCGTTTTATATATGGGATGTGAAATTAATTGCTGTAATAATTTTTGCTTTAATGCTTAGGGGTTAACCTTGTCCTGACATATAACAGCATTGTAACCTATTTAATCGATGATAGAAAGAATTATTGGTGAGGAATGAGGGCGTATTGTGATATAGTGGGGGGGGGGGATTCATTAAAACATTCCTAATATCATAGTTGAAGTCCTACCATAGTAAAGCTCATTATTTTTTCGTTTATCAAACGTGAATTAGCTGCGCATTGGTAAAGATCTAGTTTACGCCTACAGTTTGATAAATAAATCCGTGTCTTTTTTATTTTAACTACTCGTTAATCATAGGCTTCACTTTAGACTAATAAATGTTCGTATAGTTATTTTTACTTTCTCTTACGATTGTCACGAAAAGTGTTGCGATTATATGAAATATTCGAAATTCAGTTTTCACCGGAAATACATGTTTTCGAGGACTCCAGAGTACGAAAAAAATGTTTTTAGCGGATGATGTGTATGTTTGTGTGTAAATAAAATATCTCGAAAGTGAAAAGTCGCAGGAAGCTCAAGCTTAGTATTCTGTTTAGGTATTATCATCACATCTGACACGAAAGTTTCGGACAAAATCTATCAACTGGAATTATGACATTACTTATTTTTTTTTTTTTTGCAGTTTTCCACGAATTTCTCGTAAACGGTTCCAACGATTTTAAACTTCATATATTATATACATTAATGAATACCAATCACTTTTATTTTAAACATTTTCCAGGAAAAATGTATTATGGAGTTCACAGAAATGGAAATGCAGCACCTATCATTACCAGAGCATCGGTCATTCCCTTCAATGCCATCAAACCCTGGCACCCAATAAAGGTTTACTTTGGTCTTCCTGCCTAGGCATTTTAAAGCTGATAACAAAGGAGCTCATGAGATAATGGCTGCCTGACTATCGAAAAGTATTACAATATCCTGGTTCCTATATCTCCTGCCGAGAATAAATTGATCGCATCTTCCGATTGCATATATATCCCCTGGAAGATGCTGGGAAATTTACCTCAGCGCCAGTTCTCTCGAAGGTCTTAATTCGTCCGTATATCATTTAATGGCATGTTCATTGATATAGCCAGAACGGTTCTATCGCTCCGCACTTTTTTGGTATCTAGCTTCAAAGAAAAGTACTTAGTGAAGCTGTATTTCTTAATCATACCATCCCTAGAGAGATTCCAGGCAAGGGAATCCGAAGGTAGGGATGACCACTCCCTAGCACTCAGGCCTCCTTCCCTTCCATACCTTCCCTAGAGTTCCTGGTATTTCCAGGGTAAAAAAAAAAAACATTTTTTAAGTGTTTTGGTGTTTTTTTTTTGCCCTGGGAACTACCTGGCCGATAAGCCAAAATTTACAAACATCAGAAAGAAATCTAGCGGCCAATAACTACAAAATTTGATAAAACATAAATTCACCTCTATTGCGACCAAGTCCTTCATTAGAACACTGAAAAATTAAAGTAGCGTCAATATTTTTAGAGATATTTTCCATGATTGCCTGCTTCTTTTTTTGTGGTAATCGACTGGTTTCGGGAGTTCGCCCACTATCGGGATGTTTTTTGGCAGTGTTGTAACCTACACTTGCACAGAGAAAATTTAGTTGATACACTTAGTTGAGTGTAAGCTATAACACTGTCTGATAAAAAGAAGCAGGCTATCCAGGAAAATATCTTTGATGCTTTCCAGCTCTGCGGATCCAACCACAACAACCACATCCACTAGCATCTATATTTTTACTCCTATGTACAATGATGATCTGTTTCTTAACTTTATCCGTTTGAAATATTTTTTTGAAAAGAGTTATTATAGCTATATATCGTTCAAAGCTAAATCGATATTTTTAAATTCCATAAGACGATGTAGATTCCACAGTAACGGCTCTGATCGCTGGGTATTTAGTTGTAAACAAGACAGATTTATCTGTGAACGAGTGTAATTAGATATATATATATATATACTTATCTTAATTAATGTCTTTTTTTTTCCTTTTCCTGTATGGACAATAATTACTCTTTGCAGAATGTTTCAGATTTATTCTTCTAACTTGCCTGCAACATTATGATTAAAATTTATACAATTACCGATACAAGCTCTTCTTTTATTTTTTCCAATTTATCACACCAGCTTGTGTGAACAATCTCGGATGCAAACAATTTCACTTTCCAATTCCTTTAAAATGAAATTCTTGTTTTGTATCGTAAAAATGTTGTACTAAAGCTAATTTGTTTCTTGCTACATTTTTGTTTTTTTTTAACATCTTGAATAAAATGGACCACTTTTTTCTTTAAAATGTTGTTGTTTTTTTTTCAGGCGCGTCAACATCAATGGAATCATTGGCGTCCGGAACCTTCTCAGTTTACTGCCGGCCTATGGACAGTGAGCTTTTATAGGCTCATAGAAAGAGAAATTCTAAAAGCAGCACTGTTGGATTCGAACACGGAACCTTTGCGTAGGAATACAGCTCACTATCAAATCGCTAATCTCTTCGCTTTCATGTTATTGTTTTGGGTAATAAATAATTTTGAACCTTATATACAGCCTTATTTTATTTTGTATTCTTGTAATTGCAATTGCTCCCAACATTTCGATTCTACTACCATGAGCATTGCTAGCAAGGTGACTCAAAAAATTACAGCCATTAGAACTTCAACTTTAAAATAAAACTCAATATATTAAAATAAGAAACCACATGGTCACATAACTAATACAATTAATAAGGCGACTAACTTTTAGTAAATTAACCAAATATATAAAAATAAATGACTGTAACACATCAGTGTTGCAAAATTAAAATTAAAATTAAAAATAAAACGTGGCCTTAGTATTAGTTATGTATTGGTATCGTTTTATTGATACCGGAAGTTGAAGTGATGAGTAAGAGTAAGAGATTGTTAATTAGAGGGTAAGAGATTAGAGAGTTGGTATTCGAAATGCGTACTACTGATTCATAAAAATATACTATATTTTAACAAATAATTTTAAGAGATATAAAATAGAAAAACTAAGATGCACAATTGTAAATAACAATAAGAATTATAAATGAATATAAATATTAAGGAAGTTAGTAAAGTGTTAAAACCTTTAATAGGGAGCGCTCGCAATGTGAGATGGTGCTTCTGATCTGGAAACTGATGTAGACGTTTGATGCCTGAGTCGAACTGAATCCCTTCTTCAGTGGGGCGACGTGTTATATTTGCATCACTCACACATCGACGCTGATGTGTAAGTACGTGTAACACTAAGACATCTCTTGTGGTATATTGTCCCTAGGGGAGGTCAGTAGTTAACCAGGACTGATTTGGTCGGGGTGGCGACGCTTTGTTAACAGATGGTGGGCCAGGTAGGCCAGTAAGGTATTATCTCTTGACTGTATATTGACCCTTTTTGAAAGAAATACAAAAAGGGTTTGCCGCGGTTCATGACCTGCAGGTAGCGGCTGGCTGGACCCTTTTCCAATTTTCAACCACTAGTTGTAATTTTTAGATTTATTTAAAAATTATCTCTCCTTTTTTTTTCTTGCTATCGCTATCACATCACAGTTATAATTATAATCATCATATCACATCAAACAAGTAACAGAATAATGTAAAAAAAAAATCCTTAGACAATGACACATGTAGTGCCGAAACGTTGGGAGCAATTGTAATTACAAGAATAAAAAATAAAATAAGGCTGTATATAAGGTTCAAAAAATTTATTATCCAAGTAATAATCAAAATAATAACAGCCAAAAAATTTCAACCAAAATCAGTAAGTTATTGTTTTATTACCGTTAAGCGCTGTTCGCATTTTGATTATGAATAAGACTAAAATCGTCATTCTATTTGTAACACTATCTGACGCTCAAATATCATTGATAAAAATTGATTTAAGTAATATTTACAAATACGGTGCACCAAATTGGGAGTTGAACGTACGCTAAAGAAATATAATGAGAGAGAAATGCTCCCATCGGAAGTCACTTTACAAATTGTTTATTTTTTAACGTAATTTTCTATAATAACAAATTGAACAAATGTAGAAGTTGTAACTGGAAGAAAATTACTGGCTACAAAATAGAAAAGAATGTACTGCTCAAAACAGTAGTAACAAAGTCAGGAATGATTTGTAAAACTTGGTAGGTTATGTAAGATCTTTTATTAAAAAATGCTTCCTCTAAAACATTACTTTATTTTGTTTCAAGGATAATTAATGGCTATTTAAAACTTTTTGTTTATGTATTGTTTTATAAAAATGTTGTGACAATGAGGAAATCCGTTTATTGAAATCAATTTCAGCATTTATATCACACAATACGTAACTGATAGACTCGTTTATACTCGTATACTGTTTTTTTACCAAACCATCCGTCCGTATCTTTTTGCATTGTTAACATTGTTTGTCCTCTAATGCTTTTAAAAAATATATAACAACTTCCTACAGATATTTTTCCAGAAATATTGGCGGCAAATGGGCAAAGCATGGTCTATGGAAAAACGTGGGACAATGAAAATAGGTAACGTTGTCATTAATAACTCTAAGCATTTCCGAAAACTCTGTTCGGACGGCCCCGATGACCGGACGAGAATAGAAGTTAGGGGATGAGGGGAGTTAGATGAAGTGGGAATGTTTTGTATTTTTACCCCGCGCCGATCTATTACAAAATGAGAGGGTTGGTTTTAGCAGGCTCTCTAACCGACACACACAGGACGGGTCAACAGGGTTAGGGAATCCACTACTACTGGGGATACAAAGGGAGAAAGTGTGGTTCCACCAACCGGAAGACAATCATAAATAATACATGATGACTTCCTGGGCCAGCTAAGGGCTATATTATCCATTCTGGTGCACAATGTCCAGCTCTCCTCACTTACTACTACTGCCCACTGCCGCTCCCTAACGAAAGGTTAATTAAAAGTATTGTAGTATAAAATAACAGTGTTAATCTTAAGATATTTCATCGCAAGCAATTACAACTTAGTTTCCAGTTATTTTCAAATTAATAGTGTTCTTAGCCTTAATACAAATTCTTTATAAACTATTAATAATAAAGATTCATTCTTTATTTTTGATAAAATAGTTTAAGAAATGAATTCTATATTTTCTACGATCAATAATGTAGAGAAACTTAAAAGAATCAATTTCTTGCTGATCGATTTCTTATGAAAAGGGAAGAAAAAAATTTGTAATTACTGTTTATTAAAGATACCTAAATAAAATTTAAAATTGAACAAAATTTCAAATTTCTTTCACTTACTTATTCCTGGTTAAAGGAACTATAGCGATCGTACCAAATTTTCGAAACTTAGTTTTCACCGGAAATATATGTTTTGAGTTTCCCTGAATAAGAAAAAAATGTTTTTTTGAATACGTACGTAAATAGAGAAAGTCCCGGCAGACGGTTTTACCATGCCGTAGAATGTCAAGAATGTGTTTTTGTAGTTACTTTGTCATTATGAAATAAAACATTATTATTATTATTAAATAGAGAAAGTCTGTATTGTCACAATGTTTATCAAGACATCCTGTTGGGCAAACGCTCGAAACCGATGAAATAATCTATCACGGTAGAAAATCTGTAATGTATTCCAACTATGCGGCGGACTTAACCACAACAACTTGCTGAGTGTCCCTCGTATAACTTTAAGTTGGATACCATATTGAAGAGAAACAAAATATCAATTTAACACTGCTTAGTGAAATTTTATGAGGAATGTGTAGTGGAAGAAGAAATACAAAAATAAATAGTTTTCAAAAATATTTTAACTGAAATAATTTTGGCAAAAAATAATGTATTTTAGAGTCAGGTACTATAATTTAAGGTCATTGCTGCTAGAGAGACAAAAGCACAAGAGTCCGTTAAATTAATGCAATGCCACTTGGCCAATTGTTTTATAAGAGAAGGCATTCTTTCGAACAGTCTGCATTCTACTTTCAAAGCCAGAACACTTGCTTCAGCAATCGATCTCTTAAACTCATGCCAGTGATAAAGATTAACATTTATTCTAGATTAACAATTGATCTATTAAGCATAATAGTTGTGATATTGTAAAATATTTAAATATCATTAAAGATAATACGATATTTAATTTATCTACCAGTGTTTTCTTAATTATTTCTTATTACTTCTCTCTCTTAAAACTTACAAACACAAGCCCCTTTACAAAACCGCTCACGCCACAAGATACACACTATCACTACACTACAACACACCAATTACATTTCAAATATAACCACCTTGAATTTTATTTTTTCTTTTAAATGACCTAAGTATATGCACATTATATTAGCACCTCTATAATTGATGGAAATATATTAATTTGCAAGATATGTGGAAATAAACGCCTTTGGGTTCAGGGTTACTGGCCTGAGGAGAAAAAAAAAAATGTTGATACAAAAGTATTGTTATGCACTAACGCTCTTCTTATATAGTAAACTGAATATAAATCAAATAAATAAGAGAAACTTTATTAAGCATTTATACTTTGGTTAAAAACTACGAAGTAGGATACAAATTACAAAGTAAAATGAAATATTAAGACTTTATAGTTGAAATATAACTTTGCCTGGACAACATTCCATTCCTATTCACCTGTGTTACCATTTGTGCTGCAATCTGCCTTTCAAAATACAAAAAAAAAAAAAACTAAATCCTTATGTATATAATTTAGTAATACCTATGTTATTTCATTCTACTTGTAGGTTTTATATTAAACTTATGTAAATATGTTAGTGTTATGCCTAATTTCATTTCTTAATAGACATTAGTTACTCTGTCTTGTCTCTTTTTACTACATTCCCTCCACCTTTCATATTTCTAACAAATAATACTGTGAAAGGCTAAAATTGTATACCATATTAATGTAAATGTTTATTTTATAGTTAGTTAATTCATATGCTAATCGTTGGCCAAAATACAGATATGAATATAACCGTTGGCTGTAGTTTTACCCAGTGTATATTAACTCTATAAAGGTTGTAGAATTATTGTGTGAACAATGGTGGAGACATTCTACCATTACTACAGTACCCAGATACCGTGCATATGGTGTTTTATCTTTCTTACCTTAATTTGCATTATGCATTGTATTATTGTAAATTTTTGCTCAGCATCATATGCTAAGTATATTAACAAAACTCACCTTCTCATCCTTTTGTTTTATTTATGGAAGCTTTATTATTTCTATTATAAAGTCAACCTAATTAATATTTAACAATTTAATTAACTAATTAATGTCTTAAATCTCTCTCTATAACTTACCACAATATCTTTTAATTTATTTGGAAAACATAGTAATTACTTTTATGTCATATTTAAAACTACCAATGGTGCTGACCCATGGTGACATAATTATGGATGAATAAATCGAAAGAAATAAAGAAATCACCTCTATTTGATGCTAATGTAGTGGAATCAGATTCTTGAAGAGGGTTATGATGCGATGAATGGTTGGGAGTTAGTTAGAGATTTTTAGAGAGTTGTTACTCGAAATATGAACTACTAATTTACGAAAATAGATATATTATATTTTAACAATAATTTAAACGTTTGAAAAGATATAACTACAATTAATTTAAAATGATTTAAATGGTAACTAGAATGCACAACTATAATGATTGATGAATAAATATATGTTTAAAACCTTAGATAGGAACGCGCTCGTGATGTATGAACTGATGTCATAAATGACTGGTAGAATCCTGATGAAACGCTGATAAAATACTGAAGAATACTCATCCCCTCTTCTTGTGGAGAGACGTTTATATAGGCATCACCACACATTGACAAGTGTGTAATTACGAGTCACACTAAAACATCTCTTGCCGTATGTTGTCCCTAGGTCTTGAATACGTCGGTGACCAGTGTGGCAACAGATGATGGCGGTTATCAAAAGACTGCAGCCAGGTGGTCTTTTGAGTGTTTGTTGACACTTGAATATCGGCCAGGTGGCTTCTGTACACTGACAGTACAATGACCCTTTTGAAAGGGTTCTTGTTGAAAGGGTTTTAGCGGTGTGTCTTTGGCGGTTCCTTTGACCGTGCACTGACCGCGGCTCTTGACCTGAATAATAGCGACTGGCTGGCACCACTAGTTATAATTTTTATAATTTAAAAATTATATCTTTTCCTTCTTGTTATCACATTACACTAATTTGTTTAAATCAGAGTAATTAACAAAAAGTAAAAAAATATGTTCAGCAGTTTCTCATATAGAATTTTCGGTAATAATAGACATATTTTCTTCAAACTTTTTTTTTTTTGAAGGGGGCCAATGCATTGCGACCTTTCGATCTATTGTGCTATGCCCCCTCGGTGCCGCAGGTTATTGCCCACAGCACCCGAACAGATGTCCTTTGAACATCCGTTCTACAAAACCTCCAACAGGATGAGATCCCTGAGGAATCCCAATACTCTGACAGGCTCTAGAGAAGGTATATCTCCCTCCTCCACCTGGTAGCTACCCAGATTCTTGACTCTTCTCTGAGTGGCAGCCTCGCAGACTGTTAGGAGATGTAACGGAGTTTCCTTCAACTCCCCTCAGAATCTGCATGAGCTATCACTTTCCAAACCCAGCTTCACCAGGTGTCCTCTAAGTCAGAAATGCCCCGTGAGGAAACGCGGAGCTTGTTCTTGCTCAATCCGATGCAGGCCTCCGATCTCCGTTGGTTATAATTTCCCCAGGCAGATCTTGGCCTGCCGCAAACCGGGGAGGGAGTACCAGAGTTGACATCTCCTCGTCTCCTCCTCCTTCCTAAGTTCCTCCAACAGAAACTGGTCGCTGACCCCACAAAAAGGTTCCGGTCCTAGAAGCTGGGTCGTAGCGCCTATCTTGGCCAGGGCGTCGGCTATGTCATTCCCTTCAATGCCCACATGCCCCGGCACCCACCAAAGGTTAACTTTATTCCTCCTGCCTAGGTTATTAAGTTTACCTAGGCATTGCCAGACCATTTTAGTGCTGATAACTGTTGCACTCAATGCTCTAATGGCTGTTTGACAATCGGAAAGGATTACAATCTCCTGGTTCCTATATCCCCTATCGAGGTTAAATTGTACGCATCTTCCAATAGCGGGTATCTCCGCTTGAAAGATGCTGGGAAACTTACCCACGCGTTTCGAGTGTTTGATCCTTGGATGAACCAGCCCCGCCCCAGTCCCCTCGAGGGTCTTCAAACATTGAAACATATTGCATTTTTTTTTATTAAACATTCAATAGCTAAATATTATTTATTTGTGGCTACCACTCTCAGAACTTGAGAATAAATCATCAGCGGTTGATTGGTTGGAATCTTTGCTGCTCTTATTTGAAAACCTATCAACCACTAACAAACCTATCAATTTTAATTTTATGTTCAGACCTCTAAATAAATATTAGTCTTCTAAATAGAATCTATTTCATATTTTATAAAATTTAATAGATCACTTAGATGAAAATTTGAACCTGTTAAGGTTATCGGCATTTCTTCTTGATGATGTGTTTAGAAGATTCTAAGTTGGCAAATTTTACTTCTAAGTTGTCTGTCCATAATTTGTTTGTATCTATTATAATTTACTCTCCATCTTGTGAGGTAAAGTTTTAAGAATAACAGATTTCTTTGAGAGCCTATAATGATCTATAAGGATACCAACGGAAACCAAAGAATGAGAGATAACAGACACGCTACTAAATAATTCTATATAACACATAATTTAGTTCTAGCATCGTGTAGCTACCTCACTTTTTCTCACGATGTTGGTTCAACTCTGTTTTTTTTTTGTGCCCACACACGAAACGAATCCTGAATTCTAAAGACGAATGCGATAGCTACTAGACCAACGCATGAAGGCATTCAATATTGCTTTGAAGCAGATTATATGTCTTTATTCTTTATGCTCACCGCACAATTTTTTTCAGTTTTGTGTCCTGAACATTTTCATTGAATCGAGAGCATTAGAGAGTGGGTGGGTCGGCCAGATCGCAAATCTCTCCAATAAATGGTTCCTCTCGTTGTTTTAATTATTTATAATTTGTATATAATATATTTCTACAAAGTATTCATTTAACTACGATTATTAATAGAAATTATATTATTTATTGAGATTCTATTCATTTCATGATTTATTTCGTTTTCTCTCTGAAAAAAAAAAAACGGAATTAAATCTACTTATTTTTATAGGTCGAAAATATTTCTTATCTCACTCTCTCTTACTTTCTAGTATAAAGCAATGAAACTGAAATGTCTCTCTCTTTTTATGTTAATCTATAATAAGATCTAAATATTTAGGGAGAAATATCGTGAAGATACAACAGGTGATATTTATTAATTTGAATATTTTATTTTTGTTTTGAACAAATCACCATTTTAATCTGTAAATTGGAATATAACTCGATGTGTAAATTCGAATGAGTTGATTAGTATGCTGTAGTGTAGGAAGCGATGAAAACATTTAAAATGAATGAATGTAAGATTAGAAACACAGCATGGAGCCCCTTTAACGGTTTCCATTAAAGATTCTATTTATTTATTTATTTATTTATTTTCTATTTCATCGAATAATTAGTTAAAGGAGAATTCATTTCTTATTAAGCAATGGAGTTTTTATTTAAATTTCACTTATTACTAAATGCATGAAACTGATACAAAAAAAAAAAAAAAATTAAGAATAGTTTGAGAGATTCTATAACAAATTCAATTTCTAGTTTAATTTATAATAAAGTTTATGTTAACCTAAGATACTTAACTGATATTTATAAAAGAAACAAAAAACGGTTATTTATTTTTTTTTTTTAGCTTAAATCATTTTCCTAGTTTTTTGTTTTTGTTTTAATTGAACAGTTAGAATGCCAGATTTTTGTTGAGAAATCTTAAAAATGCTGGTTTTTCTCTATTAGAAGGAATTGTTAGTTCCACATTTTAAAGAGAGGTAAGCTGTTTCTCTTAGATTGTAATCAGTAATATTATAGTATTATCGACTAATTATTTTGAACATTTATTAAGTATTTCAGTCAACATACAATAGAAGTTTTTTTTCCAACAACTTTTCCAATTTTACATTTTAAGAGTAAGACGCATTAGATTAGATTGAAAAGGAGATGGCAGGGCCTCACTCCACCACGACCTATTATACTAGTGAAAATGAGGTGGATATGGATAACATGCATTTCTTAATATTCTGAATATTGTGGACTCTATATATCAGTAGAAATGAACCATGGTTTATTTATTTACTTTAAAATCGGTTTTAGTTCTTACTGAACCATCTAGCATGCAAGGGGTATCTGTGGCATGCAATTATTTGGGGAGTAGCGACCCCATGTGTTACCACAGCTCAGTACTCCATGCACTTCGTCAGAACAGTACACAATGCGCTTAAACTACATACACTCTACCTACCACTTTACAGACAAGGAAACCACAGTACAGAAACTAGGGTCTCCGTCCCTAGTTAATTGGCGTAAGCCGAGGGAGAAGGAAGCGATCAGCTCAGTGATAACGCGCTGGACTAGCAAAGCGAAGGTCCCGGGTTCGAATCCAGTATGCTGCCCTTAGATTTTCTCTTCCTAGAAGCCTCCACAACTCCACTGTACGGTGATGAGCAGTGTTATCTGTACCTAGAGAACACTACTTGGAAGCCGGCAGTGCACTGAGGACGCTCCGGGGGGTGGGGGGCACAATAGTTCTTTCGGGTCGCAGTGCAATAGTCTCCTAAAACAATCATCTTAAAAGCTAATAGATATTTACGAATGTTTAGTTGATGCCGGTTGATTCATATTAATTGATTACAATATAAATTACTAATTTGTGATTGCAACGTAGGCTATATTTTATTTCAAGGATATGTAATACTAGCAGTAATGTAATGTTGCAAGGTCGACATTTTTTGCTAAGCCATTGTCCTTTATCATTATTTTCATAAGAGAGATAAATAAATATCTGATATGTAACATACTCAGGACTTTCTCTTATAGCCTTTAATACAATTATAAAATGAGAAAACTTAAAATTTTTACTTAGTTTTGCTAACATAAATATAGGAGAGATGGTGGTGGTTTTACTCTATTGGGCCGTGTACCTTTCCATGGCAGGCAGTACTGACTTGATTACGTTGCAGTCCAAAAGATAGTGCAAATTCCAATTATAATAACTACTGAAACGTCACACATTCTTTAGAACTCTCAAATATCCATTTTTTTCACAAAAATGTTTCAATTAAAAGGAATAAAAGGAATTTAAAGTGATTGATATCAGTGCAATTAATAAACCAAGTTTATAGAAAATCGTTATAATCTTTTTCTAGAAACATTCTATAAAGAGAAAAAAAAGAAAAAAAAAGAAAAACCAATTCAAGTGAAGTTGTACTTCTCTGTAATCGATCATCTTCAAATACGGAATTCTAGCAACGCTTTTACTATGGTTTAATATGAAATAATATGTGGTGAAAGCATATATTGTAATAAAAGGTATTTTAGAGAAAAGCTTAAGTTTACCTACCTTTCTCCCGGAACTCGTAATTCCAAACCACCGGCGCGGTCTCATCCCGAAAATACGAAACGCTTTTTCAATCTAATTAACTTTGTTTAGATGATAGAATTGTATAATCAACCAAGATAGCACATTAGCGGTAGAAGCGATTTAGGAAAACAAAGTTAATGTAATGTAATGGTGTGATGTGTGTAGGTAGCTTGTGGCGTGAGCGATTTAGCGAGAAGGGCTTGTATGTTTGTTTGAGATAGAACATAAGAATAATTAAGAACACACTGGTAGATTAATATTCTCTAAGAGAAATTAAGTACTTTGAGAATCACAATAATATCTTATAATAAATTCTTATAACTTGATACTGGTATAGGATACTGGTCTGATGCTTTCACCTTGATTTGTAGCACAAGTCAGTCCTTAAAATATCTCTTCTCTTTGTTTCTTCAATTCCTCCCCTGTGTGGAGAAGGGGTAGTACAATGCCATAATCGTTCTTGAACCGTACGAGTAACTGGTCTTGTATACCTGGTCTTATCCTTTTGCAAGGGAGTGTCAATCTTTTTCTTAATTTTGATTTATTTATAATTTAATATTATTTTATGTTTCTTGCATCCATCACATTAATGAGTAGGATTATTTCTGTTGATTTTCTTAGGTATTCTCATTTTTCCCTAGTAACAATGGGGAAAACATTTTAAGAATTTGTTATTGAAGTGGGGTATTTTAACATGATTTGTACAAAATCAATAAAGAAAGGGATTAATTCAGTGATATAACGCGCTAGACGTCCACGGGAGGGTTCCAGTCCAGCAGTGCTGACCTTAGATTTTCTCTTCCTAGGAGCCTCTACAGCTTACTGTCCGGTGATGGACAGTATTGTCTGTAAAGAGAGAACACTTTCCGTAAGCCGACAGTGCACTGAGAAGGCTCCGAGCGCGCCAATGACTATAGATGCTCATGCGCCTTAAATTAAAACAAAAAAAACAAAAAAACAGAACAAATGTATTAACTCTGTTAACAATTCCTTGTTCTACTCAGGTAATTTTCGATCTGATATCCCTAAGCTAAGTTGGAAAAACTATCACATACATTAAGTTTTTCCTTAAAAAAGAAGGTTAATTTTCCAAATGTTTCCACAAAAAAATACGAGTAATAACATCAATCCTGTATTAGAGATAGAATTACAGCTGTTACGGTTCTTTTTTCCGGTGCCGTTATAGTGTGCGCTCTAACAACCCTGTTGATGTCTACTGTATAAAATATATGTTCTCTACTCTAGTATAACCTTACTAAAGTAAGGTATTCAGTAATCTCTTCTGTGGGAGCTTCCCGTACCACTCGTTAATAAAAAAAAAAACAACCCGTAGTCGATCAAACTCGAAAATAAGTGGATCACTGTTCTATTTTCGCCCGCTTACCGTCATGAGAACGACCATGAGGAAAAGTTCAACCGTGATAATAAATGTTTTGAAAATAATATTTTTAATTTTAATTTTCATGGGTAGTACATACTTAACCAGAATCATGACGGTAGAGCGCACACTACACCAGAATCATGACGCATACTATTACAATGACGCACCGTTTTTCCTTTCATGCTAACAGAATAGTTAATTACATTGTGCATTGGACTTTTTTTCTTCAATCACCTTCCTTCACAAATCTGTGAAATCTGTATATTTAAAACGACTTGGAAAAGTGGTTATATGTATCAATTTAAGATTAAACTATCTTTACATAACATGTGGATAAGATGATTGAATGATATTTGCAATTTGTTAAGAGAACTTTCAATATTGTCTAAAAAATGGTTTGAAAAAATAAAATTCTTTTGTTTTGTAATAACTGGACGTCATTAATTTTTAACTATGGAGCTCTCTGGTCGAAGTTTTATTATTATTAATACTCTTAAAATGGTTAGTTTAAACATTTAGAAAGTAGATTTCATGATCATAAATTTGTTTCACCTAACCTGTTTATTGATTCTAGTTTTAGTATAAAGTTCAATATTTATAATTCGAAAGATTTATAAATTCTTATTTAAAAAAAAAAAGAAAGAAATATATATATAAAATAAATTATAAAGTTGTTGTAAACCAACAGATTTAATATATCTGGTCTGGTCCATAGTGATAATTGAAAAATTCCATTTGTGCGAACTGTTGTATGAGTATTAGTGTTGGCTCTGGTAGTATTATGGAGCAGATTGCTGGCACCCATACATTACATACATATGTGGCGCATACTATCATTCCCTATATATACATAAGTACATATAGACATACAAAAACACACACATACATACATATATATTTATATATATGTCCCTTCTCACACTTATAAGCACTCGTACAATATATATATACACTCTGTTGGTCTTGGAATTATTAAATGAAAAAGTTGGTCCTTACTATGGGTTAGAGTTATGGCTATACTCCCAAACTCAACTTTGTACCGACGACAACTACACACTAACCCCATTTACCAGATTAGATACTTTCCTTCTTTTTCTTCTTCCAAATCTTCTCATTCTCACAAAATACACATACAAGCACACACACACACACACACACACACACACACACACACACACTCATAAGTGTGTTTATTTGAAGATGCTAACTCTGGTCCTCTGTGTCTCTGACGTATATCCATCTGAGACGTTGCATATGCCCACCCATTCCTTGTACCACTTAGTTTATTTTCAGTGTTATTCACATTCCACTATATCATAGTCCATCTCTCATTTTCCTTTCACTCATACAAAAAAAAGAAAGGAAGAAGAAAAAGAAAAGAAAAATCTTTCTCCATCATATAGATAATATTGAAAGTGATTGGATAAATCATACTAAGAAAAACAATCTATTGTTTTGATGTATTGCATCAATATGTGTTACTGTGAAATGAGGATTATATTTCAAGTAATGTTTTGTTTTTTTTGACATTAAATGGATACGTTGGTTTTTTTCAATTCCGTACTTTAGAAGTCAGAAAATTTGACATTCCGGAAGAACTAAGAGATAGAAAAGCAATTACGATGTGTAGTGGAATCAATTGTCGTGATTCCTGATGTATGAAGTTAGATGTCTTGAAGAGGGATTTATTAGGCGGAAGTTAGTTTAGAGAGTTATTGCTTGAATTACTAACACTGAATTTATAAAAATAGACTATATTTTTACAATAATTTAAATGTGAGAAATGGTAACTATTAACATGAAATAATTAGAAATAAATAGGAGATAAACAACAAATAATTTAAAATGATTTAAAATGAATAAACTAATATGCACAACTATGAAAATAATTATAAGTTAAACCTTGTATAGGGACGCGCTCGGAACTCAAGTATAACTGCTGCTGTAAAATGATGTTGTAATGATACTCGTATAAAATGAATGATGATCTAATGATATAATGATATACTAATGATAAGGATATACTGATCCCCTCCTCCAGTGGGGGAAGTTTATATTAGTCTTACTCACACACTGTCAAGTGTGTAAGTAAGTACTCATACTAAGACATCTCTCGTAGCGTGCGACCTTGGCCAGTTCGGTGACCAGTGTTTTAGGTCAGTTGCCAGCTTTATCGGTGCTTGTCTTTGATGTAATGTATTGACCCTTGTATTTGAAAGGGGGTTTTTGTTTGGCCGCGGCCCTTCTCTTGAAGACAGCGGCCGGCTGGGCCACTAGTTATAAATTATCCTTTCTTCCTGCCATCCTTTGTGAAGATAGCGCCTGGCTGGAGCCACTTTGACATTGCTATGACCCTGATATGTCATTACACCATGCAAAAGACAATAGTTTGCACTTCAACAATCAAATTATTCTGACTGGTGGTGCAGAACTGTAGGACAAAAAATAGATGAATCAACATCCCATCTTATTGAAGTGGAAGAAGCAAATAGAAAAATTGAAATAATTTTGGAAAATATTTGAGCGAATTTAACTTAAAATCAAGCGTATTCTAGTGCAGTGAAATGTACTTAGATATCCCTAGACAAAAGAACCAGGTACGAGACACGGTTACAAGCGAGGTCGGAGAACTAGGCCACTCTTTGTCTTTTAACCCCTTCTATAAATCAAATATAAAGGGCAGTTTTAACTACCAAGAAAAGCAATGTTTGAAGAGCCTAACTTCTTTATGCATCCAGTAATAAATTCGAGAGAGAACATCAGTGTGCCAGTTTAATAAATCAGTTGACGTATTTAAAATCAATCAAGTGCCAGAGTTTTTATATATTTATAAGCTTATTATTGTGATATTGAAAAGTATACAAATTCATTTAGAGATAATATATTTATTTTAAGCCAGAAGTTAGTGACTTCTTCATTATATCTTAAACATAACTCTCTTTAAAACATCTCTTCACACAAGCCCTTTCAAAACCGCTAGTGCTATACATTAGAAATACACAACACAAACAACTACACATACACCAATAACAACATTACATTATCAAGTCCTTCTAGAGATTATATTGTTCTCTTTATCTGGTTGCATTCATCCCGAAACCCAACAATGTAAACTTTCACTAACATTCAAATGGCCTACTGGGCTTATGAGCTGCTATTCACATGTGGCTGACTAGTTGAAATTGGACGTTTGTTTAGAAAATGTAATGAAAATTTTTTTAACGGAATGACCTACATTGCAAAAAGTTGTTTAACTTACTTGTATAGTTTAGCTTACCACTGTTACAGTGAGTGAGAAAAAAGTGGAAAAATAGAAAATATTTTGTAATTTATACAAGTTTAATATTATAGAAAATTGTTCTCTACTTTACACAAAATTATAATATTATATATATTTATTATTTATTTATTTATTTATTCTAAGGGTAGCGGCGCCCTATACAAAGGGTTTAGCTGTACTACAAATTATATACATGACACATAAATGTTAGAAAGAAGTAGATAATCAGAAGTCAGGAAAATGAAAATTTAAATTGAAAATGAAAATTTAGTAATGCCAAACAAAAATGCAAACTAATCATTTAACACAAATGATCTTAATTTCAATACTTCAGCAAAAAAAAAAAATTAAATAAATTAATTACATTTTTCTTGTTTGGTGAGTGTAGGAATAATATTGTATATACTCGTAAATCACATGTCTATAATTATAATCTATCTAGATTAAAGTGAAATTTTTCTTATAGAATTTTAGTAAAACCTTTTTGTTTATTATTTTCTCTTATTCCTAGAAAAAGGAAGTACTGTAATCATGTCAAATATTCGATATCGAGTTTTAACCGGAAGTATCCGTTTTGAGGTCCCATGAGTCCAAAAAAGCGGTTTTTAGCAGCTGGTCTGTGTGGTGTGTGTGTATTTGAACAGCATAGCTGAAAAACGAAAAACCGAAAGAAAGTTGAAACTTGATATTCCGTTTAGGTATCACCATGGAATCTGACAGTATGTTATCTGACAAAATTCCTCAACCGGAAGTACCATTTTACTAGTTGGTTTAATGGTTTAATTTTAAATAGCTCCGACGATTTTCTCCAAACTTGGTGTACCTCTTGATGTATCAACTACACATTCAAAAAAATTACAACATTTATCCGGGAAAATTCATTTAAGGGCACTTCCGGAGGAGGTGTGGTGTTATTTGAGTTTATTAGACAATTCTGTCATCTAAATAATGTTAACTAGAATTAAACATTTGTCGAAATTTCGAGTCTGAAAAAAATTAACCGGAATTACGTTTATTTGACCACTTTACTAAATGATTTTTTTTTTTCACTTTTTCGCGATTTTCTCAAAAATTGCTTCGACGATTTTCTTGAAACTTTTTATATAAACTAAATATACAACTTTTATATAAAACCGTTCTCTGGGAAAATGCATTTAAGGGCACTTTTAAAGGAGGGGTGGGGTTATTTTTTTTTGTTTTCTCCAAAGTGCTATCATAGTTGATTATATAATTCTATCAACCAAACAAAATTAATTAGAAATAAATAGATGGCCAAAATTCCGAGTTACAAGAAAAAGAGTAAATCAGAAGTGCGCTTTTACTGAACAGTTTTTCAGTTTTCGACAAATTTCATTAAATTTAGTACATAAACTATAAAATTTGTCAATTATAATTTTGAGAACTTATAACTAAGAGAAAGTTGTGACGCACCAGATTTTTTTTAATTTATCTTGAAGCTTTATCTTTATTTATTATACTCAGAGATACTCAGCTCTGTTTGTAAGCGTAACATTTCAGAAACAAATAAAATACTTCTTTTTTAAAAAAAAAAAAAAATGGTGTGAAACACTCATATGTCTTTCTCTTAATCTAATTAAAATAATTTAATCAAGAGTTTTAAGAAAATTTGTCCCCCCTGAACTGAAAAAAATTGCAGTCAAAGAAAGTCTAGTACACATATCTTTCTTACCAATTTTTTCTCATTTTATTTAATATTATTTAAAAAGGTGTACGTTCTCATCAATTATGTCTTTAGTAACATATTTTTTTTTTTTTAAAACATTTAAAAATCAGTAATTATTGCATTATTAATGCAGAAAATGTAGATGTTGCTACTATATTCTGAGGAAGTTGATGGAAGGTTATGCTGATTGGGGACTGGGTATAAATTTTGATAAGACGTGGAGCACTTGTCCACGTCGAATGCAAGTACCTTAGAAATTAAAAGAGTAGATCATTTTAAATACTTAGGGGTCAATAGTGGAAAAGGATGGCTCCTCCAAGCAGGAAGTAGAGAGAAGTATTAGGGAGGGGAAAAAAGTAATAGGACTATTGAACCCAATGCTATGGAGTGGAAATTTGTTACCCGGAACCAAGAGGCTGATCTAAACATCGATTCTCCAAGGTATCCTACTGTATGGCGCACAAGCTTGGGTACTGAAATCTGCAGGATGTTCGAGATGGGATAAAGTTAGAAATGACGACATTAGGAAGAGAATGGGTTTAGAGGGGAACATCTTGGAAATAATTGAGACTAAGGCACTCACTCACGTGGTATGGGCATGTAAGGAGGATGGGCCCAGGAAGATTGCCTAGGTTGGTGATGGTCAGCGAGGTGGATGGCCGAAGGAGGGAGGAGAGATAGACCCAGAGGTAGATGGAGGGACCGGGTGTAGGAGATGATGGCTGGTTATAGCTTGACGGAAGAGTAGGCAGAGGATCGTGTTGCTCGATGGCTGAAGAAAACCACGATTTGTGTAAAACCCAGAAAAAAAAACATTAATTGTCCACAAAATTGGTTAAAGTCTGAAGAATTAGAACTAATATTTCCTTGAACGGTTAAAAAAGTGATTTAAAGCAAGCAGATTGTTTTGTTTTAATGCTAATTGCTATGAACTTTTGTGTATCATTATTATTAAAAGCAGTTTGAGACTCACAAATTTCTAGATATCGCAAAAAAAAGTTATTAATTGCTTTAATAAAGGAATTGAAAACATTCGGTACTTTTTTCAAAGTTAGTCATTAATAAATAAGCTTAGAATTAAAAAAAAAAAAAAACAAATTCAATTCGAGTTTTATATATATATGAGTGTGTCTCACAAATTCCTGCTGCACTTAGGAAAAGAGAGGGAAGAATTACTATTTTGAATGAATTATGGGGGCATAATTTAGATTTGTATTAAATTATTAGAATAAAAATAAAAGATTAAGATTTAATAGGTTTGTTTTTGTTAGTTTTTTCCTCCCTATAGTATATACAGACATACGTAAATATAAATCCATGTATGGATATATGAAGCGTTATTCCTTCTATGTACAACGTCAGTAATCGTTTAATACAGGAAGGGGAAGAAAGATATATATAATAGTACCTTCTTTTTTTTTCTTTTTTTTTTAATACTATGGAGGAGGGATTTGTGCTGCTGTAAAAAGCCAATCTACTAAAAGGTGTTATTTTTTTCATCAGCATCGTGAAAGTGCCGTAGATTTTGTGTGGGAGGCGGGGAACATAGGGTGTATTGAGTGTTGAGAACTATTAGACTAGGGGCGTGCGGATGAATCACATGTCCAGTTGGTTTGTGATTGGAAGAGGGTAGTGGATGTCCGTCCAACTATATGACAAGTAACACCAGAGAGCGCTGAAGAGGTTAACCCTTTTGCTTTGGCTACTATATAGGAATGGGGAGGTCCAAGCACATGACACCAAATATCGACTGGCTCCACCTCTTTGACAACTGTACTAAAAATATCTCGTAACATTGAGATTTCAAAAAGAAAATAAGTTTGACTTCACATTCTCTTCTTTTCCTTTTATTAACAATACTAGGAAAAATTGATAATATTGATAAAATTTTGTTTCATAAAATTATTATTCTATAAAACATGTAATTGTAATTTCTATCTTGGGAAGAAATATGTTTATAATATCTTTCAAATTTCTGCGGCCTCCTCTGTATTGCAAAATAATACAAGCCTTCGGGTTAGGCCGTGATACAGGTGGGTAATAAGCCGACTTTTCACCCATATTGCAATAGGCTTCTTCAGGGTGATTTCGCTTGATTACTAGACCAACATGTTAGGACTCATAGTGAATGATTATAATTCAAAAGTAATTCATTTTATCCAATACAACAAAAAGGAATGCAGAATATTTCAAGCACAACTGGACATGCAATGAATTTTTTGAAGACACCAAAGTCCTTGATCCCCCCCCGTTCTAAAAACAATTATTACGAACAAGTATTAAGATATAAATAGAAATTTAGAAAGAATAAAACTGCAAAAATAGAGACTCCTTCTGCCAGAACTATCTGCCTCTGCCCAGAGAAAGCAAAGATAAAGGAAAAGAAAGAATGAGATTAAGGCAGTGGGAATGGAATCCTAGACTTCGTAATTCTACACCAAATTACAAGCATTGAAGGGAAAATTAGGTCCTACCCACATTGCCCGCAGTTATTTTTACATATGGGAAGAAAAAATTAGACCTCTCCCCTCTACTTACTGCTTTACATAATAATAGTAAATAATAAACCTTTATTTCTTATACATACATAAATGATAAATTTATAAGGAAATATTGCATGGCTAATAGCCGTCTGCAGGAGTTGGTACATTCATTAGAAGAAAATAATAATTAATAATAATAATAATAAAAGAAAAATGAAATCATATAACAGTGAAAGAAACATTAAATAATATTTTCACCAAATTTTATAATGTAAAGTAAAAAATAGAAGGAAGTAATATATGTAATAATACAGACATAAAGATAGTTAAATAAAAGAAACAAGCAAATTCTGGTAATGAAATACAAAGTTATGATTGTGTTGATTTTATAATTATATTAATAGAAAACAAAAATTGTAAAAATAAACTGACCACTTCTAACTAAAATAACTGTTTGGATTTAAAAATTATGAATGGAAGAATCGTCTCCCTTAAGAATTTCAATTCTAAGACTCCATGCTTTTCTGGAAAATTTTATAAGTGGGTGATAGTCTAGAGAGGATAGCAACTGAACAATCTGGGGTCCGGAAATATTAGAGCATCCCATATATTTAATGCGAAGCTCATTTAATCTCGGACACTCTGCCAAAAAATGGAAAAGATCCTCCCTCCCTCCAAATGTACATAACGCACAAAGTCACTTATCCTCCTCGCTGTCTAACCACGGCACGCTACCCAAATTTACTAACTCGCCTCTCAATCGGAAGAACCATCTCAAATCAATCAGCTTACTTTTGTGATCCAGATTTTTACCAAAATAGGCCCCAAATTCCACCTTAATAGTAGTCAGTTCCCTGTAAAGAAGGAAGCGTTCCGTATTTTTAGCTCTTCTAACAGATTCGTCCCTAGAGGATTGCTTTGCCTCTAGGGATTGCTTTACATTATAATCGCTCATTGCTCTTCCCAATGTTGGTTTAATAATCAAGCCCTACAACTACCCTGAAGTAGTCTATTGCAATCTGGAAGAAACGTCGATCTAAACCAATGATGCACCGTCTCAACCCAAAGATCTCACTGTTTTGAATACATATTAATGCTAGAAAATATCGCCCCTCCCCCAAAAATGTATTTATACTGAAATGTGATTATAATATAATCCAGAAGACAGCTGCTGGTCAAATCCCAATAATATTTGAAATCTAACTCACATGTCACCGAGAATCTTCTAAAATCAAATTCATACCGGAAAAACCTTTGAAATGAAAGTTGATGGATTTAGATCTATGCAGTTTGCAGTTTTAAGATAAAAGAAAATCATTGTATAGTTTATTAAATATTTTATTTATGCAGTGATACCATGCGAAGTTGAAAACATTTTTCCAGCCGATGTTTCAAATAAAAGTAGCGTTTCTTTTATGTGTGCATTTAGTACGCAGGGTTTGATGAAAATAATCGAAGTTGCTTTCGAGAAAATTGTGAAAACTTGAGAATAAAAAATTCAATAAAGTCGCACTTTTGAGGTGATTGACTAAAACCGAAATCTTCATTCAGATGCGTTGGTGATACCTAAAGGAAATATCGAGCTTTACATTTCGGCGGCATTTTATTTTTATGAAATTTAGTTCACAAAATCGAACTATAGGACCTTAACCAGCATTTTCCTAATAAACGCCCACACAGTCTTATGCCACCAGACTATGGGTCTCACCATCATGATGTATATCCAGTATAGCATGCTGGGTTTAAGACACCCATGTTTTGTCAAAGTTTCTGTGGCAGACCCGCAGTTCCTTTGTAGTGACGTGTTTCACATGAAATCCCCAGCTTAGTTCTGGGTCCAACATGAGTCCAAGATATTTTACCCTATCTGTTACTGGAACGGTATTTCTACGAAAGGAGAGCGCCCTGGAAGCATCAAGTTTTCTTCACCTCATGAACAGCACCATAGAAGACTTCTGAGAGCTCATGTTAAGGCCTACCTTGTCGCACCAACTAGAAGTGCGTCCAAGAGTCATATCTGCTTTCATCTGTGACAGTATCGAAGAATTTGCCCCTGACAATAATCACAAGGTCATCTGCATAACCCTAAGCATAATAACGGCGACCCATTGCGGATATCCCGCCAATGGAATCATCTCCATGATTGGTGGACTCTTAGTAGATGTTACTTTTCTGTTAAGAAGGAGATTTTCTATCAGTGCAGAGCATGTATTTGCCCCTCCCCACCGGACAGTTTTAATTATTGATTCCGTTAAGGTATTATCGAAGGCACGTCCAGCGTCCTTGAGGACGCCCAGCGCAAATTCCTTTTGCGCGAAGGCATCCTAAATACGCTGCGTTAACTCGTGTAGGGCATATACCTGCTGACTCCAAACTTCCTATTATTTAATGTGAGAGAAAAGACCTTTAACATTTCTCGTTCAATTGCCTCACTTACTTACAATGTGAACAAGGGCAAATGTGAACTCGAGTGTGTAAAAATTACACCTTACTCTCTTCACATAAATAACTAATAATTAGCCAGGCATCCTTTCAATAAACTGTCGATTCGGTAATAATGAAAATAAAAGGTTGAAAAAAATGGATCAGGACTTACTGGACTAAGAGGAATCCTTGTCTTACCATCAAAAATTGTGGTTGCCTTATTTTTATCTTCGAGCAAATGTGTTTATTAGTTTCATACAATATTTATGTTTGAGTAAAGTGGGATTGTTTAAATTCGAATCTCCTTTTTTATAATGATTTAATTAACTAATCAGCTAAAGGTGATCTCAATTACCTTCTAGATAAACATTTATTTTGTAAATTATTTACAGACGAATATGTCATAGAAAGCAGCAGACTTGATTGGATTTTCTAACCTATAGTCCTCAATCTTTGTTCTTAAGAAAATCTCGCTTAAAAAAAATAAATAAATAAATAAAGATTTATATAAATTTCTGCTATAAATAACTTGAATATTAAAAATTGTATTACTTAAAATAAAAGTCAATGGTATAATTTATCAGACATAATTTAATACAATTATACAAAATATAGAGATGTTAGGTAGATGATCTCTGGTTAGGACAATAAAATGTAAGAGAACAGTATATACGTATTTAATGGTTTTGTGTTGTAAAGACTGTGAGGGTGCTGGATTGTCTCTTGTATATTTCTAAAGGAGATCACCAACTCCCTACTTCTGTTATGCTAATCGTGTAGCATAACTGGGGAAATAGCTGTCTTAGAGATAATTTCATTTAGGCCCAAGGTGTCGTTACCCGTATAGTCACGTTTTATATTCACTCCAAGGAAACTCCTTGTACCGATAAAACAAAAACGTGTTCTTTGAACTAAGAAGACAGAGATACTGATTTGTTTTGTATGTGTGTGTGTGTGCGCATGGTTGTGTGGTTGTGTATTTGCTGTATGTTTCTCTTGAAAGTACAAAATGCACATAGCGCCACACTAATTGCTCTTTACACAATTCGGGCGTGTTTATTTCTGGTATGAATATAATAGGTTCTTTGTACGTGGTCTAAGATATTTTAACCATATCCAGTTAAAACTCCTAGAAGTTTTACTATTGTATACCAAGATAACTTCTTGAAAAACGTAAGCGATGGAACTTGTACTGAATAGTAATGCAAACTGTAGTTTCTGAAACAAACTTATGATAAAGATAAAAGCTAAGAAAGATTTATGCCCAATTTCACTTTAAAGAAGGAATACTTTAATCTCGATTAATTTTTAAAAAAAATCTTACTTTTATCGATTAAATATGATAAAATTACTTTTCATTATATTATATACATTATTAGTATTTAGTAGCATATTAATATCTTTATAAATTTAGCCACATCATCTTTATCAAATTACTGCTATAGAAATAACAAAAATAAATTAATTAAATACATAAAATAATATATAAAATTACCATTGCCATTGATTTCAGTAATGATGGGAGAAGCCACTTGAGCCCTGGTTTGATCACCCAAATTACGGCTCTTTGAAGCCGTATGTTGGGTGTACATTTTGTGCATAAAGCACCGTGTTAAGGGGGGTACCACACATCACTACCATTAAATAATAATAACTTTTTATCACTACAATTTTGAATAAATTAAAAAAAGTATTACATTTTTTCTTACTATTTTTGTACAATTTTTTGGGGGTGGCATTAGGGTTTAACTATACAGCCAACAGCATAATAAATATTTAATGTTGTAATAGATAATAAATAACTCCGGTTGAAGTAATAATTGTATTTGAAAAATGCTTGCAAACTTTCATGATTGTAGAATTTTTTTTATTTACGAATTTGTGTAATTTCTTGAGCACTTCTATATTATCCTCTTATGGAAACTCAGATATCCTCATAGGGGCACTCTCTTGCAAATACTTTGCAATTTTATTCTGGAAAATTAGTCTCTCGGTCTGATGTTTACTGGTGCCATAACGAGATGTTTGAAATCTTCATGTATTTCACACGAGGGGTAACAGAGAGTTTACTACTTGCCCAATTTTGAATGGATATGCTCTGCATGATAGTGTGATTTGATCTCAGACGACAGATTGTAGTCACCATGTGTTTATTTATTATTTAATACATGATCCATGGTCTTCTGGGATTTCTAATGTTAGATTTATAAAAGTACAGTTTTTATATAGTACAGTACTTTTGCACAGTTTTTAAATAAATTTGCCCATTGAGTGAACTCATTTTTATACAAATGGCGATAGTAGTCTTTATAGGGTAGCTGGGGATTTAGTAGTTCTCCGTGAAATGGCTGCTTCACTTGCTAGTTTATCTACTACTTCGCTTTTTTTTTAAACCGCACTGCCCTTTTACCAATCCAAAACTCATATGAACAACCTTGTATCTTAGTGCATGGACCCTATGCAATGCCTATTTCTAAGTGATTAACATCTGTGGACTTTCCGACATTTTTAATTTTTGAAGTACATTTTTGTACAAGTGTTTAGCATACAGAGAAAAATCCTTAATAAGTCTACCTTGAATACTACTAGATCTAAGTTGTGACCTAAGTAACGAGTCTCTCTTATATTTATTACCTACGCCAACATGGATAATGTCAATGGTTTGTAAGAACTATATGTTAGAATAAGAATTAGTCAATTATATTTATATAAATCGCCGTAAGAGAAAGATTATTTTATTGTGGAAAGCTGCAACTAATTCGAAAGGCAATCAAATGAATGTTTTCCTTATCCAACAGTTTAAACACAGGCAACATAGCAAAGTAATCATTTACCATAATTAGTTAAACATATGCAATCACCGTATGAGAGTTCAATGCGCTAACCACTGAGCTAATCCCTTTCCCTACCTGAATATTTACAACAATCACCATGATTGAGTAAATGCATTGAGTAAATATTGCAATTGCAGAAGTTACTTTCAGAATTAAAAAAGTCTAAAAGGAATTTATCTTTTGTAATAAATTAAAACACCCCGAAGTAGCCAAAATTATTTAACTTAAACCGTAGAATTTTATTCGTATCCAATTCCCAGATAAGATACAAGTCTTTAAGAGTCAGGCATTATTTCAAATAAGTTGGAATTTCCCCCATTACTCTCCTTTCCACTTTCCTGCCAATATATATATAACAAACCTTACAATAAGAGATAAAAGTGGTTAATTTCTAATCTGTGATTTTACTTGAAGCACGAACTGATTTCACAACTAAAGTACCATAAATATAAAGAAGGGTATGGTGGTAGATATAGAATTTAGATTGGTTCAACAGTGATTCTGATAAATCAAATGGAAAGGGGAATAATAAACTTGGCTGCTTGGAAATATCGAAAAATAAGTGAAATGAATAGTAGAGAGAGAGTTGAAATGGTTGATAAGGAAACCGGCATTCAATTGTTTAGGGGGAGGTTTCTACAGAATTCATATCTATAAGTTTGAAAGGGTTGTTAAGAATGGCGGACGATCTAGAAGAGGGTGTTAGTATGCATGGAAGAGTATGTTGAAGACAGTTTATAAGACAATGTCTTGTGATAAGAGAATCACCAGTCTAGCTACTGTAGAAGATGTTAGACTATACCTGCTGACTCAGGGTTGCATCTTGCAGCATATGTGGCCCAGCACAGGAATTATGTATCTTAAAGTACCACGCTCACCTGAATGTTATTTTGTGCTACAATATAATTCCGTTATGTATTCCATACATAAATTTAAGGAAGTAGTTGATCGCTAAATAATTTGTTTGTTTTTCTCAATTTGAACCATAAAGTTTTAATAGTGAAAGAAATGATTGCTTAAACAGTTACAAATCCAATAGCAGAGACCGGCCTTACTAAATGATAATAAATACAAAATATGTAACAATTATAGTTAAATTAATTGAAGAAATTATAAGAAATAAATAAATGAAGAGAAAGAAAAATTAAATATGGAACAAATTTTTATAACAAACGATTATACTCATTTTTATAGCATGACATAGCATAACATTTTTGTTAGCATAACATAGCCTGACATAGCATAAAATAGCCTGACATAGCATAGCATAGCCTGACATAGCATAACATAGCCTGATATAGCATAACATAGCCTGACATAGCATATCACAGGCAATTCTTCATTTTTCTCTAACAGGTTTTCGTAGGTATCTTTGATTATTCCAGTGTCATATGTTACTTGCTAATTCGCCTACAGCGCTGGACATCTGGAAATCTCTAGAATAAACTACAGCTGCTTCTCCATCTGCTCGCCCATTTGTGGCTGAACCGTCGATATAAACCTATACCCGAAAATACTATTAATTTTTACGTTGTGGAATTCCAGAACTAGAATTTCCTTTCTTACATATAAAAGGCTGCTGGTATGTCATCTTTTTTTTTTTTTTAAGGCGCATCATTTGAAAACAAAAGACTTTATAAAAAAAAAGTCATAAAACCACTATGAACTTACAGATGCGAGGTTTGGAATTCAATCAAGCATTCCAATTCCTATCGTCTCCAATCCTTCCAGTCCAAAATCCTTCAGAAAATCACCAGTGCTCCTTATTATGCCTCCAATTTAACCCTCCACACTGAACTTAAAACTCTTTTTGTCCACTAGCCCACATTCCGTTAAAAAAATGTCCATGATTCCATATCAGCCCATTCAAACCCTCTTATCCAATCAATTACTATACCTGATAATCCTCCCAGAAGATTAAAAAGTCGCTGACCTCGGAACTTTCTCAATAATTAAGCATCCACATCAAAAAACAAATTAAAATTACAATGGAATACGTACCTCCATTGGAAGGAATCTCCCATATATTTTTTCCTAAGGTCATGTCAATCTCTCCTATATCCAACAGATTCGCATGTGATACGATGTAACGGACAGCTGGGCTCGCTCTAGAGGCGGGCAACACTGACATTTGTCCAGGGCGCCATTTTGGCTGTAAGTGTGAGGAAAATGTTGATGAGTTAAATACTCAATTAATAGAAAATTTCACGTATCAATTTTTTCGTTTGCTAAAAATTTACTGTGCGTAGTGTATTTATATTGTTTATGTTTAAAAGCTAAAAAATATTTACACTATGATTGAAAAATTAACGCAGAATTTGTAAAGGACGATGCTTGAACTTATTTGAACATGCATATACTACTCTGAACAGAATAGCATTAGCACGCGAGTACAGGGCTGCTTTAGCTTGTGTTTGAACATGCATAGACTTGCCTAAAAATATATATATAGATATTCTTAAGGGACGGCAATTTGCCTTTTTTAACTGCTGGATCGGGCGCTGCGGACTGTGAGCTGCGGGAAATTGATTACTTCATATAAACGTACGTGGATTTCAAGGGATTAATTTGGACAATCATTTTTAGGTATTAAATAAATACAGTAACATATAAATATAAATTTATGTAGGAGTTAATTACATTGTGTGCTTCAAATCATTTTTTATAAAACAAAAAAGTAATCATTTTTAAAACAGTATACATACATATATCAATATTAAATTAGATAATAAAAAAAAAAAAAAATGGATATTTTTAATAATTTAAAATGACATAAAAGTTTCAAACTTTTTATAAAATTTTTTTGGCTATTAATATTGGAAGGAAAAAAAATCATTTCTAAAAAGGAACATAATTAATTATTGTTAAAAAAAACAAAAAAAAACAAAATTACAACAATCAAATATAAATCACAACCCTAGAATAGCTTTGGTATACAGTGATTAGTTCGTATCTAATATCCATAAAACTGAGTAGATAAGGCTTTGTATGTAGAGTTAATGATTACTAAATTAATCAAGCTTAGGACCTAAGGCGCTAATCTACCGTTCAATATTAAATTAGAAAACGGTAATAATAATAATAATGATAATAAAATGAATACTTTCAATTATTTAAAATAATGTGGGGCCGATTATAAGCATCAAAAAATGGAAACTTTGTATGTGAATATAATAACATACTATATTGCGCAGTAACAATTTTGACATCTCTGTTTCCATTAAAATTTGTAACAATTCTGATCTGTAATAGGCTTCTAATAAAGGTATTATTAATTCATTCAAATTATTTTTAGACTTGAGAAAATAAAATGTTTATTTATTCGGATAATCATATAATTCTTCGTACATATAGTAATATATATAATTTGATTTCCTTTATCTTGAACTGACGAACTGTTTGAGAATCTTCAAGGATTAACTTTTTTTCTTCTACATTTTATGAAGAATGAAAATAAAACTTGCAGCTTGTGTTAAATCCATTTTCTGTTAACTTGTGCAAAGCACATGCAATCTTAAATGATATTAATCCCCCCCCTCAAAATTAAAATTAAATTATCTATTTTTCCTACCAATAAAGAACTAAAATTAATGTAATAATTTAATAAATAATATCTACTTTTTAAGTCACTTCTTTTGTATAAAATTATAAATTATGGATAATTTGGTTAAGGATTTTTATAATAATTTATGAGGTAGATAATGAATGGAATCTGAGATATTATAATGTAAAAATTTTAGACTTGTTTGTTCAATAATACAATCAATGCATTATAATCGGTAGCTCCTCTTGGTGATACAATTTTCTTAGTTAAATCAAGTACATCTCTCATATATTCATTTTTTAAATGTTCTGGAATATAGATGATCAATGGATCAACTGTTCTTAAACGATTAACTGAAAGAAAAAAAATTATTAATGAAAAACAAAAAAAAGTAAAATAAATAATGAATTTCATCTGAAATAAAGTGTTCGAACATCAGTTTTTGTTTTATTATTTTCTCTCATTGCTGTGAGAGAAAGTACTGGATTCGAATTAGATTTTCGAAATGAGATTTTTCAAAGAAGATACATGATTTACATGACGACTACTGTGCCATGAAAATTTGTTTTCGTTTTTCCTCTGAAGTACCCTTCAATATGGTTTTAATGATTGATCTATCAACTTTATAATGTTAAAAAGAAATTTTTACATTTGGCCAAAATTCTATGTGTTTTTTTTTCTTTGGGTCTTTTGTCTCTAATTTGTTGTCCAGACAACAAATCCAGAGTTATATTAGGTGTTTATGGGGAAGCTGAGACGTCACTTTTCCTTCACATTGTGTAGGTTCCCTCCCATGGATATTACGGAAAAATTACTAATTGGAATTCGGAGAATTGGAATCATGAATTGGAAATCGTCCTCCTCTGACCAACAGCCATGAAAAGCCAGACGACGATTTTTATAGGAAGCTCTGTGTTTAATAAGCCAGCCGAGGTTCCACCGACGTTTACCTCTGGCCTTCGCTAACAACAATAGCTACCCACTTTTTCTCACGATACTGGGTCAACAATATCTTTTACCTTTAGGGGAATCGAACCCAGAATTCTTCCCACCAAAGCTGAGTTCTCTGGTCACTCACCAACCACTTAAGCCTTCTATATATATGTATATATATATATATATATATATATATTGATCGAGCTTTTAGGGTTCCTTGGCCATGTTCATGAATAACACTTGAGTTGCCAGGTTGAAACTGCGTCAGCGTTTGCTAGAAACCGAGGTTTCGCCCATGTTAAAATGAGTTTGTTGTATACGGCTGTTTAAAGTAAGCGTGTTGTGTGTTTTTGACAACTTGAATACTGTCCGGCCATAAAATTCTTTGTTCACCAACAGAAATTCATCCAAAGTTGGTGAAAGTGTATAAGGAGTCTGCATCTTCGTTATCAACAGTAAAAAAAAATGGGCAGCTGAGCTTAAACGTGGTCGTACCATGATTAAAGATGATCCACGTGAAGGACGACCAAAAATTGCAACTACCGAAGAAAATATCGATGGACGTGGGTTCACCATTTTACACCTGAGTGAAAACAACAGTCCATGCAGTGGGTAGTAATTGATGGCTCTCCAACGAAGAAAGCAAAGACGATTGCAGCGGCTGGAAAGGTTATGGCTAGTGTTTTTTAGGATTCCAAAGGGATTCTTTTATAGACTACCTGCCAAAGAGTCAAACAATTAATGGGGAATACTATGCACATCTTCTTGACCAGCTAGATGAAAAAATTAGAGAGAAAAGGCATGGTTTGCAAAAGAAAAAAAATCCTCTTTCACCAGGACAATGCACCTGCCGATAAAGGCGCTTTGGCAATGGGAAACTTGAGGGATTTGAAGTGTAAATTGTTACAACATCCTCCCTGTTCGCCAGATTCGGCTCCCTCTGACTTTCATCTATTCCCAAACCTTAAGTAATTTATGGCTAGATAACGTTTTGGGTCAAATGAAGCGGTGACAGCAGCGGTAAGTGGATATTTTGAAGAGCTTCCAGAATTGCAGTTTGAAGACCTTCGAAATCCAGTTATTGGAAAAACGTTGGGCAAAGTGTATTGAACTAAAGGGAGAAATAAATTCAACATTGAGAAATAAATGCATTTTTAAAATATAAAACTCATTTTCACTACTAGGCCCAGAACTTTTCACCTTGCCCAATGTAGAAAGGGTACCCCTCTCCCTTTTGTTGTACGCCTTATTTATCTAAGACATAGTTGTGGTTTTGAATTCCAGAAATGCTTCACCTGTTTCTATTAATAACAATAATAAAATCTACCTTCTCTATTTTGCCGATGACATTTTTGTAACTTCCATTACTTACGAGTATGTTCAGGAAAACTGACAATTTTTAGATAAATATTGTAAGTATTTTTCTCTAAAGGAAAATGTTCAAAAACTAAATTAATGTATTTTTCAAATTGTAGGATCGTAAAAAATTCCGCCAAGTCTTTTTTTGGAAACAAATCTATTGAACTAGTTACTTCGTACACTTAGGCGTACCATTTAGTGCAACTTGAACGTGCATGGGTAGATTTTGATAGCTCTACAAAATATTTCCTAAGTAAAGGCAAAATGATCTTGGCTCGTGTGAGGAATATTTTATCAAATTATAGGGCAGTCACTAACTCGAGTAGAAAAAAAGATTTTTGAGTCAATAATTACTACACTATTATATTCCTGTGAGATATAGTATATGTCAGGGGACGTCAAAATGTTTAGTCCCTGTGAAAACCTAAGATTGAAAATTGTGATTCGATCACAATACTTATTCTTACTGCAATAAGAGAAAGTAAACATGGAGTTTAGAATTAAAGCTGATTTGGAATTATGTGAAAAATTATACTAATATAATTACAGCTCTTTCAATTCTTCAATCACATAAATCATAAAACAGTTTAGATATTTTGTACATACTCATTTCTTCATCTGTTTGAGTTGATGTTGTGAAAACATTTTTTCTAACTTCTATACAGCATTCTTTAATTAACAATCCTGTACTTCTAATAGCTTTACAGAATACTTCATCAGGAGCATTCATATAGACGTATTCGTTCATTGGTAATAAAACAACTCCCTAAATACAAGTTTTAATTAATGTAAAATTAAATCATATTTTTAAAATTGATTTCCAAAATTAATAAAAAACTATCTTTAATCACTTTTTTTTTTAACAGGTTTATATTTTTTTATTAAAAATGTAAATAAATATAAATAGTATCTTCTATTATGTATTTGTTGTAATTTAATTTTTTACGTGAAGATAATTTTTTTTTGCAAAAATAGGATGTGAAAATTATTGTACTCGGATTTGTGAAAAATCGGACAGGGCATATAGAGGGTTATAAAAACAATAACATCTCTGCCAGTTATAGTTTTGAACTTTTATGGCATTCTTATATTATCTGGGTGGAAAAATCAAATAAATATGGTCGCAACAAAACCTGTAGTAAAGGAGAGTTACTTATGAGTTTGATTACCGAGTGGTGGCAATGCAGATTATCGTCAAAATTATAACTGTTCTATTCCATAAAATTTATAAAATAAGACTGGGTAGAATTGATGCACTTTGATCTAATTTCCAGAACAGCTTACTAGAAAGTTATACCATTTATTGGATCCAAATTATCACACATGCATTGGTTGAACTTCCTTAATAGAAATGATGACAGTCATCTGCCACAAAAAAACAACCAAAGAAAGTTCTAACGTAGTGTAGGGCATGCAGCAATGTCTAGGAAATGTGAAAATGGATGAAAATCACTTTCATCTTCTTTGCCAGTGTAGTCCTCGCGATGTATAGTTAATGAATGTTCGCCACTTAGGTGGAATGCTTATTAACTTTTCATAAGAGGAAGAGAAAACTGGTTAGGTTTTTGTCCAATGAGAAGGACTTAGTTGGAATCTTTTCAACATCAAAGAAACTTCTGCGCAACCTGTGCGTTCTATATATATATATGCTCTTGAATAAGCAACATACAAGAGAAGATCAGCAAATCAGAAGGAAGATAAGAGTGCAATGCTCTGGATAACCCTCGTAGGACTGAAACTGGCTGAGAATTATCTGAACAGCTACTAGTGAAAAATATAGGAGACATGTATCAGACTGAGTAAATATAGAATTCACATGCTGACAGCTTTCTTCATTGGACATTGTAGACTTAGGGGCACTTGAAGAAGCTAGGTCTGAAGAAAGCGAACGCAACTATAGATTCTATGGTGAAATGGATGAATCACCAATATACTTCCTGACAGTCTTCAAAACTACTATCATCCAGAGAAAGATAGGTACCTAGTTGCAGGAGTTTATATCTGCCTGGGATCCTTCAAATTGAAGGAAAAGAATAACTTGGTATGAGTGCTGTCAGTTGAGAGATATCCTCCCGGTACCCATGAAACAGACATATGAAACTTCTTTCGGTCATCCTCAAAAAAAAAAGTGCTCTTGAATGTTATCAAGAAAATATTATTGAAATCTTCACTCTATAAGAAGGGGCACCTTATTTTCTATCACCTACTTAAAAATAACTCACAGATAAAGTGAATTCTGTGTCCTAACTTGAACATTCTAATTTTAAATAAACAACTAAAATAATATTAAAAAAAAACTAACTTTAAAATACTTCTTCCATTTCTTTGACTTTGCTATAGTATCCCATACGAGATATATTCCACTGTTTACCACTAACAGCAAGAAAGCTTGCCCTCCAGGCTTTAAAAGTCTATGTATACTTTCTGCTGCTTCTCTGAAAGTGTTAATTTATTGAATATTTACATATGTCTTTACAGAGACATCAAAAAAAAAGAAAAATTAAACAGCAACACATTTGAGCGGCTTTGATCCAATATAGCAAAGAATTGTTCAACCAGATAACGCACGTTTAGACAATGACATAACAATAGATTAAAATAACAAATAACAATCAACTGAAATTATTGAAAATTGGTTTAAATTTAAATAATTTTGTTTGTGTAGCGTATAGCAAATTATTTATATTACTTTATCGATTGAAATAGTTTATTTTTTGTAAACAACTTTAATTAAGTGGAATTATTCGTCGAGGTCGTCTGCCTAGGAAGTTAAATTTACAGAATTTTTCATGTTGTTTGTCCTGTGTTCAATTTGTTTTGGTTTTATCTTGTTAGTCGGTTTAAAAACTGGTCTTGTAGTCCAAACATTTTTTTTGAATTTTTTCTGACTGGAGACCAATTTGGAGTAGCGAAATCTAAGTGTGATCTTGACCAGAGTGATATACAGAATCCTAAAGGGTATTAATGTTAGAGAAATTTGAAGAATTTCCTAATAAGAAAATACAGCATGACCAACAATATATTCAATGTTTTCACCGAAAGACAAAAAAATCTGTAACACAATTAAACTGTTAAATCATATTTTTACACGACACAAGACGTAACTAAGTTGATTTGCACTTATAATGTGACGAAAAAATTCGAAACCTTAATTTCCCTAATTACTCTGAACATATTATTATTACCATTGTCATTTATTTTGAAAGTGCAATATCATATCCGGCCATATTATATCATCTAAAGTGCTCATACACTATTCAGACAAAATTTAACAAATTCACTTAATATTGATGCGTTTTTTTATTTATAGATTCCCAATCAAGTTTTTCTAAATCAACAAAAGACGAACTGGCCTTTTTATAGACATTTTTCCGTTTCTACTACTTTTGAATATTTTTTTTTTTCCTCTGTGGTATCCTTAAAATGAGGTTTTGTTATTAAGGTAAATTAGTGTTTGAATTTTTTTCAATATTTAAAAATATCTTCCAATTTCACTACTTTCCTAATTAAATAATGAAGAGATATAAAATAAATCTGGTTTCTCAAAATGTTTTAACTATAACAGCAACCAAAGAGAGTAAAGAGAAGAGAAACGAACCCAACCACTCTCTCGGACTGGAGTGGGAGACACATATATATAGATCGACGGTCAGTCCAGAGATATACAGTTCATACTACTGAGTTCATACAGCCAATCACTCCGTGTCATTACCCATTTTCCACTCTACCATACAGTATCATTATAAGTGTAAAGTTCAGGCAAACAGTGTCGTCACTCATTATTAACCAGTGTTAACCCTGCCTTCTTATTTCACCAACCAGACAAATTCTCTCCATCTAACTCATTCATTATACAACTATCAATTTAAAACAAATTTAGGTTAAAAATAAATAAAAGTAATTTTTTTTTTTTATTGCAAGGACACCAAAGAAAGAAGATAAAAGAATCTGTTCAGATACATTGTTAAAGTAAAGAGATATGATTATCAATAAATAAGTAATAAAATGTTTATCAACCTTACCTTCGATCTCTGACCCATTGAAGACAGAAAAATGAGAAAATCTTGTCAAATTGTTGAAGATTTTGCGGAAGTGTGGAAATTTTGGATGGCTTAGATATATCTAATAGATGATATTGTATCCTTGGATCCAATGGCCATTTGTTCCTAGCATAACGCACCATTTTCTCAGATATATCAACTCCAACCTTTTTTTAAATGGATTTTTTTTTTTTTTGTTTATTAAAATATATCAAAGTTAAGAATTGTCACAGTTTATATCATTCACACTTTTACACTTTTAATTTATGTTAAATTTTTTTTAATATTTTATAATAGAAATATAATATTGTATTCGTATTAATTACTACCATACATAGAAAAATATTTTTACTCTAAAGTAACTAGCTGGATTACAAGATATAATAACAGACCAGTGATAAATTTCAACTATGAGTTTTAAACAGTGTCTCATGATAAAAGAAGAAAATAGTGAATCTAGGCTAACTGGGTACAATTATTTGATTTTAAAGAAGAATGCTGGAGCCGGTATGATTTTTTTTTAGTTCTACCAGAGGACTGATAAGTAATGAATGCGGTGGCCAGAAGCTGGTGGGGTGGTCCTCATCGAATATGTGCATAGATATCATGCATAGACATCGCGAATTTGAAAAGCAATACTTATTTAAACGTTATCAAGAATTGCAGGTTTTATGTCCAAGAAAATTTTATAGAAGTAATAGAATATTTGAAAAGGTTAGCCCATTCCATTGCAAAGAATAATTCGAGTTAAAATATTATTAAAAACTTTCATTCAAAAATAAATCGATATTAATTCATCAAACAATTTGTTGAGAACTGTATTTCCCTGTAGGTTATAGTTTTTCGTTTAAAAAGGAACACACAAAAATTAGCTCCGATAAGCAACAAGAAGATAGTTTACATCTTTGGTTTGCTATCAAAGGATTTTAAATTTTGCCAGAAAAAAATGAGAATAGTCAACCATATTTATAATATATATTTATTGAACTTTAAATTGTATATAGGATTTTCTTCGTACTTTCTACTAATAAATATTATTGCAAAAAAAAATGGAAGTAAACGCTTTTTTTTTGCCTACAAAAATTTTGGAATATTTACTTAATGATAGATACTAAATTCAGAACCAAAAAAAAATCGTAAATTAATAAATATAGAAAATATAATTATTCATATAAATTAAAATATATAAAAAAAAAAAAACCTAACAAAATTTTTAAAAAACTTGTAAGAAATCAAAATGAATTTTCAATAAAGATTTTTTGAAATTTGAAATCTTTAATAATTAGAAATTATTAATAAAAAATTACTCCATCATTATTTGTTGCTGAAGAACAATACCAAAATATAGCTCGATAACTTAACAAAAAAGTACTTTGGGCGTGTCTAATAAACATCATGCTGTTCGGTGAACCAATTAACATGTAAACAGACGCAGTTGTAATACATAGAATTAAGGTTACGGGTAGCAGTCAGAGAGACGGATGCGCGCGCAACTCTTTTTCCTAAGTTGTCGAGCTATAGAATTCACAACTATTAAGGAAATAAAACTATCCTGATCTTGTGATATTGAATTATTAATCTTCATCAACAAATTATTACACAACAAAGAGTAGTGTTAAAAAATAAAACCTATGGGTCAAGGCGTAGCATACGGCGATTTGTATTGGAGACTTGTGGTAAAGTAGGCTGCGGTTCCCTCGCTGTTTAGTATTGGGCCTTCGCTACCTAGGTGCAACCAACTGTAACTTCCCACTTTTTCTCACGATGCTGGGTCAACACCGACTTTGCCTTTACGGGAATCAAACTCCGAACTCTCACACCAAAGACGAGTGTGGTAGCCACTAGACCAACGCGTAAGGACAAGAGCAGCATTATAATTGTCATATTTGAAATATCATTGAACTGTTTGGTTCCAAAATATCGTGGGCCTAAAAGAAATTACTTTTTTCCCTTGCCTTTGAGACACGATTTTGAAGAATCCTAAATTGAAGGACTTATCCCTATTACTTTCTCTAACCTCTACTAAGAGGAAGTATTGTAATTGTGTCAAATTTTCAATATCTAGTTTTCACCGGAAATACACTTTTGAGTTCCCTGAACTCAAAATAAAAAGTGGTTTTTAGAAAGTGGTCTGCGTGTGAATACAGCATAGCTCAAAAACGAAAAATCGCAGAAGGTTCAATCTTGATATTCCGTTTAGGTATCACCATGAGATCCGACAGTTAAGTTATCCGTCAAAATTCCTCAACCGGAAATACCACATTACTGAATGGTTTCTCCCTTTTTTGTGATTTTCTTAAAAATGGCTCCAACGATTTTCTTCAAACTTGCTTGGTATATCAACTACGCATACAAAGATCTACAATTTATATTTGTAAAATTTCTCCGGAAAAATTCATTTAAGGTCATTTTTGGGGAGGGGGGGTGAAGGTGAAGATAGGTTTTCCTCTAAAGTGCTATTTCAGTTTATTACACAATTCTATCATCTAAACAAAATTAATTAGAAATAAATAGATTGCTAAAATTTCGAGTTTCAAGAAAATCAGTAAACCGGAAGTGCATTTTTACTGAACAGTTTTTTCAGTTTTTGCGATTTTCTCCATTAAAAATATTGAAGAATTTCATAAAATTTGATATACTAACTATAAAATTTATTAATTACAATTTTATTATTGCTTAGAATAAAGTTGTGTGAGTATTTCACATCAGATTATTTTTATTTTTTTTATTTTGAACCAACTACATGAAGATAATTTACCTAAATAATCTAAATTGTGCTGTAAATATATACATATATCTCATCTGCGCTTAGTGTAAACACTTTAAAATTTCTTTATAATAAGGTTCAATCGCTTTTTATATATTTAAAGGTTTTATTAAAATTTTTAACTAAGATGTTGGAAAATTACTTTTGATTATATAGAGTGCTGCTGATATGACAAATGAAAACTTACACACTGTACTAATGTGATACAGATAGATAATAGTTATCTTAAAAAATAATAATACTAATAAAATGAATCATAAATAGTATTGACCTTGAAATTAACTAGGGCCAATTAATTGTGTTGACTGCTAAGGAAGAATAATTGTTATCAACAACATTTTATAATAATTGGTAAACATTTGGCTTATAAAGATTTAAATTTTTATTATCTTGTTCATTAAAGGCTGTAATAATAAATAAGTTGATAGATTTGTTTAATGTGAGATATTACTAAATGGGGGAATAACCTCATGTTTTTAATTTATTATTTTTAGTTTTATTAATTCTTATTTTTGAAATATGATTTGTATTAATCCCAAAAAGATAGAATGAATTTGATTTTTGTTAAATTAAATTTAGTTTACTTATGAAGTTTTATAGAAAGAAAATTAATCATATAATTACAAAAGTCTAATTGGGTTTGCTATTAAATGCAAATATCATTACTTTTTTATGAATTTGCGACGGTATTCATATCTATTTGTGAAAATTTTAAGGCTGCATAATTAGTATAATTTAGCAATGCACTTATTTAGCTCCAAGCAATAAATCTTCTTACAATTCGAATGCTTTAATTATGGGGCAGTACGATATTAACCATGAAATCTATAATAATGGTCCAATTAAAGGACTCCCCGTCGAATAGATAATACCTAAATATATTGAAAATTAGGTGTTTAAACTTCAGTGCAAATATCAGGATGAAGCACAATTAACTTGTTAAGCACAATTAATGTTAAGATTTCTTAATGCAATCATTACATAATAAATTAATAAACGAAATTAAAAAAAAAGAAACGTATGGTGCAACAGCCCATGAAGGGCCAAGGCTTGCTAGACGCGATTTGTATAGCTGGGCGTGTGGTAAGCACGCTGCAGTTCCCTCGCTGTTTAGTTCAGGCCTTCGCTACCTAGGTGCGCTACCAACTAACTGTAACTTCCCACTTTTTCTCACAAAACTGGGTAAACACGGACTTTAACCTCGCGGGAATCGAACCCTGAATTCTGGCGCCAAAGGCGAGTGCGCTAGCCAGTAGACCAACGCGTGAGGACAACAAAAAATTAAATGTTTTTTTTTTAATTGTTTTAAAATGACTAAGGAAAAACAATTGCACAATTAAGGCATAATTCTGAGGGATTCCGGTAGTTTATATTTCAGCACAATTTGATTGTCATAAATGAAAAATCGAACTATCATCTTTCGCATAAATGTTGGCTCTTATAATTTTACCGTTTTCCATGAGTACTTGCCTTTTGACCCAATTAGTTGGACACATGAATTACTTCCTGCCTTACTTGTAGTGCAAGCGTATTGGAGACATCAGTTGTAAGTGGTGTCCGTCTTGTTGGTTGGGATAATGTAGGGGCGTTAAGCTCAATGAAGAACTGATTAGTACACTTCTTCATTCTTGCAAACTTGGCTACGATTTAATTGTGTAAACTTTGTATAGAATATTTTCTATCAGATATCTCTGTACGTGGGACGAACTCTGTATAGAGAGGAGATCTTAATAATGCATTAAGCAGTAATGTCAACTACATTTAATTTACAACATTATCAAGGTAGCCATGTTTAAACCTTAAGTCTGCCAAAAATGAATGAATGCTTGTAACGCGAAATGCCTAAATCCGGCCTCGGTTAATACCTATTGATAAATTTGTATTAATTAAAAAATTAATAAATATACTTAAATCTCACAAGGGCTTTAAATGTTGGATTTAAATAAGGTTTTATGACATTGTTAGTAACATCACCAGAACCGCATCCAATATCTAGTACAGTTTCACCAAGCTTGTTCCATGTCAGATGATGTCCATATTCATGCAGCATTCTTTTTGCTTCATTTTGATGATCTTGAGAATGATATGAATATAGATTAGCATCTTCGTACATCTGTGAAAAATTAAACAATCATATTATTTTACTAAATATTTAAATCAGCCTAGTAATAAATACTGAAGTTTCTATTATTCAGTTTATAATCCGAGAAATATCCGTTTTGAGTCCCCTTAGTCCAAAATAAAATACTTCCTCTTACTAGAAGTAAGAGAAAGTAAAAAATGGTTTTTAGAAAATAGTCTGTGCGTCTGTCTGTGTTTTTCAAAAACAAAAAATCGCGGAATATTCATACTTAATATTTCGTTAAAGTGCCATCAGGAGACTTTGAAAATAAGCTTTTCGTAAAAATCGTACAACCGGAAGTGCCACTTTCGGCTTTAAATTTTTTCAGTTAGTTTTTCAGTTTTTTGTGATTTTCTCAAAAACGGCTCCAACGATTTTGCTTTTAACTTTAAATATCAATTCCACATACAATGAGCTATAAATTTTATTTAAATCATTTCTCTGGAAAAATTCATTTAAGGGCATATTTGGGGGAGGAGTGGGGTCAGATTTTCCTCTAAAGTGCTATATGGTTCTATCATCTAAATAATATTAATTAGAATTAAATACGTTTTTGAAATTCAGAGTTTGAAGAAAATCGGATGACCGGAAGTGCGTTTCTACTGAATAGTATTTTTCAGTTTTTTAGCTAAAACGGTTCAAAAGATTTTTATGAAACTAGTAATGTGAATTACACGTACAAAGAGCTACAACTTTCAGAGACTTTTTCAGTGATAGCCTGCATCTTTTTGTGGTCATCGACCAATTTCGGGCGTTCGCCCATCTTCAAGATGCGTTTGTCAAACTGTGGGATAACACAGACTTGCTCAGAGCAAATTCAGTTTACACACTCCTACAGTTTATACTCTACTGTGTAATCTGAATTTGGTAAACATCAATTTATGTAAATGTGAATCTGTGTAAACTGAATTTGAGGGGTCAAGGGGTTTCTCCAGTTTAGTGGGGATACCCCACGGGGAATAGCAGGCCTCACCTCCTATTCATCAGGACCGTCCGAGCGCAGCATTTAGTGTTACTGCACCCTTCCCGAGGTGACCCTGTTTGTTACAAAACTCGGCAGATCTAGACCTGGACGTCGATAAAAGTTCCCGATGGAATAGGTGTACCCGTCGGTCATCCGAGGCGGTGTCCCTGGGGGCAGCCTTGGAGATGCACCTCCCCCAAAATAGGGTGTTATGCGTACCGTGCTCATGCAGAGGGGTAATACAGGCTGTATTATAACGGAGCCTCTCTGAAACCGGGCCAAAACAGGAAGTAATAAATGGCCTTTCTGTGTCATGCGGGGCTCTGGCACAGTCGACTCAAGAATTCCCCAGCTACTCGTGGGATCAGCCATGGATGAATTCAAGAACACCGAAGAATGGAAGAAGGAAGAAAGGAAAAAGAAGAAAAGGAAGAACGGGCGGGCAGCCACCGCCCAACTGCATTCCAGTACCCAAAGGAGCTCGCTCCTACTGAAATGGATGTGCGGGTGGTACCTAGTACAAGTGGGATGATTGCTCATCAAGTTGTGCATGCACAAATGGAGAAGCGGGCAGTAACCGCTGTTGTGCATGCTGAGCATCGGACCCCTCAGGAGCAAGCTCCCAGGGGAAATGAAGGAACTGCTGGGCCTGGTACCACCAGAACGAGCTATGCTCGTCAGGTGGACCAGTCACAGATGGGTAAGAAGGACGAGGAAGGGAGCAAGAAGGCTCAAACTCATCTTCCTGATGCAGGTAGGATGGTGGAGGCACCAGGAAGGAAAAAGCGCCTCAGAAGGAAGAGAAGGAGGCTGCCGCTGCCGCCCCCGGGACAACCGGGAGCGATGGACGATCCCCTGAGGAGAGGCCTTAGTGGGGCGGGAGTCAGATGGTATCTCCGCGCGCTTTCTGAGGGCATGAACTCTCAGGAGGCGAGGGCGGAGGCAGAAACGCATAGGGCACATGAGGGGGCAGTAGCCCACCTCAGCATGCGCAAGGTAAGCGAGAAAGGTATACCACACCTCCCGAGAAGAAAGATATCAAGAGAAGGATGGTGGCATCCTCTGATCCGGTCGATCTTGCCGGGCCCTCTTCGGCTGGGCGCCCTATCCATCGCCAGTCTGGCCCCAGCTATGCTGGTAAAGTGCGGGTGGTGAGGGTGGGTGTGATGCCGAGAGGTTTTCTGGAGAGGGTGCTCAGTGCTGAAGAGCTGTCAGCACTAGAAGAGGCTCTAGTAGAGGAAATATCCCTCGGGTGGGAGCATAAGCTCCAGTTCGAGGGAATTCATTTCCATCGAGGCATGTTATGGCTGGACTGTACAAGTCAGCAGACTGCAGACTGGGTGCATCAAAAGGCATCGACTTTGAGCACCTAGACGGGGGAGGAGCTGGTGGCGTGCTCGGGAGAAGACATCCCGAGAATGCACAACATCACGACGTTCTTCCCGCATAGTGCAGGAAAGGGCATTGAGAAGATCTTAGCTATAGTCAGTGCCCAGAATGAAGGACTGAACACAAAGGCGTGGAAGGTCCTTGGCTGCAAGGAGGAGAATCCGGGCCTCGTAGTGACTGCCGGTATCGACAGTCAATCGTACGAGGTACTGAAGAGGGAGATCAGGGTACCAGATCAGGTACCGTTTTGGTAAGCTCCCCGTTAGAGGACTCAGGAAGTCTGAGGATGAGGCGGGCATGAAAGAGCATCAGCCTAGAAGAAGCGATACCGCGGGAGGATTGTCCCCCGGAGAAGGCCCAACGAAGGGAGAGCCTGGGAGATGTGGATCTCTCGTCTCTCAGGGTGAGCCTTTCGAAAGAGGAGGAGGAGCAGATGCTCCTCGAAGAGGAGGGGATTCTCCCCTCACCCATCCATGAACAGTCACGCCTTGGGACCTAGCACTGGGGTAGCCCAGGTGAACTTACACCATGCCAAGGGGGCATCTACCACCATAGCAAGGTTGTTCAATAAGCGGCTACTAGGACTGGTGCTGATTCAAGAATCCTGGACAGTCGGGGGACAGATCTGCGGGATGTCAGGCAAGAATGGCAAGGCAATTTGGGATGCAAAACGTAATAAACCTAGGGCCTGCATTCTGATCAGGAATAATATTAATTATACTTGTCTTTCAGAATTTACGACGCGGGACTTAGTGCCTATCCTGGCCCACTTGAGATATGGAGGCAATCACCGCGCCGTTGTAGTAGCATCCAGCTACTTCGCTGGGGACAGGGCTGATGTACCGCCAGCGGAGGTGCAGGAGCTGGTGACGTACTGTCAAGAGCGGAAGCCTCCTCATCGGATGTGATGCTAACGCCCACAACAGAGTATGGGGCAGCAGGAATGAAACAGGAGAGGTGAGTACCTCTTAGAATTTATCCTTCAATCTAATCTAGATATTTTCAATGTGGGGCATCGCCCACCTTTGTGCCTAGAGTTAGGAGGGAAGTTCTTGATCTTACGATAGGTAGTCAGAGTATCGGGCAAATCGTTCGGAACTGGAAGTCTCGAACGAGCCCTCCCTTTCAGACCATTATTATGTTTGATCTAGAGGGGCTCAGTGACGGGGAGACTGATTGGAGGAACCCCAGACGAACAAATTGGGATGAATTTAAAACCAATTTAGGTTGTGCTCTTGGCCGTATAGGCGCTGCGGAACCAAACACAACAGCTACAACTTTATTTGCAGAAGGTTATATTTACCTCCTAAACATAATTAATTAGAAATAAATAGATAGCCAAAATTCCTAGTTTCAAGAAAATTGTGAAACCACCGGGAGAGCGTACTTAGACTGAACAATTATTTTCAGTTTTCGCTTTTTTCTTCATGAAAACACCGACGAATTTCATAAAATTTGCTATATTAACTATAAAGTTTGACAGTTACAATTTGGTAAACTGCAGTAATAGAAAATTGTGTGATTGTTTCACCCAGATTTTTTTTTTGTATTCAAACATGTATTTCTGGTGAAAAGTCAATTTGAAAATTTGACACGAACGCAATACTTCTTGTTACAGTAAGGCAAAGTAATAAATAAAATTTCCCGCACATTTAAATATCATTAATTTTATTTGCAACAAATCCTGCATTGCAGAAGTATGTTTCCATGGTATGATTATTTATTTCCATGGTGTGGCATTTACGAAGTCATTCAATAATTAACGAGACAAATCCCTGTAACTCAGAAACGGTTTGTTTAATCAATACAATAGTTTCAGTGCGTCAAGTTGGCATCCTTGTACTTAGTTTCTCATCAGCTGTTCAAGATTATTTGGTAAGCATAACCTCAAATGTTTTCAGTAAACAATGGCGGGCCCACTCAAGCGTTGTACCTCGGAAGATTTTATACGTTGTACCTCAGTGATTAGATTTTTAGTTGCTGAGTCTATCAAAGTTAGTGAAATCCACGAAAGAATCTTGAAACTGTACGGAAATAATTGTTTGAACCATTCGAACCTTTGCAAATGGGTAGAACAGTTTAAATGTGGCCGTCTAAGTGCCTGTGACGAGCAACGAAGTGGACGACCGGTTGAAGTTGCAACTTCCTCCCTCGAATCTCGCATTAACTCGAACATTAACCCCTTAAAGAGGCTCTATGTGGGAAACATTTTCAATCCAATGAAGAAGTTAAAAATTAGGTGCAAAAGTGGCTTCGAGATCAACCCAAAGATTTTTATGCCAGAGGCATACACATATTAGAAGAACGATGGGTCTAGTGTATAAATGGTGCTGAGTATTATGTTAAAAAGTAGCCAAAGTTTTGTATTGTTAAATAAATCGTTTTTGAACTACAGCGATTTGTCTCGTTACTTATTGAATGACCCTCATATTAAGGTATATTCCATTATTGTCGGGTAAAATTCATTAATTTAAGGTATTAATTTTTTATTTTTTTTTATCAATCTAAACACGAAATTTATCTGTTTTTATTAATGAGTTAATTAAAGAAACATTTCATGCAGTTAATTAATATTCAGGATGTTAAATTGAAAGATGAAAGAATTCTATTACGTGTGATGGTGACATAATCCTGAACTAGATAATAGCATTGATTGCTACACGGTCAGGGTCACTACATCAACTTCCTCACCTCCTGTCCACCTACATAGCCATTCACTCACGTAGCCCCACTCACTAACACTTTTAAGTTTCATTTGTGGCTTATTTTATTTTATAATTAGCACATAACTATGATTTTTCTTCAGTAACTGATTTAGATCATTTTAAAGCAATCTAACTCGTATAATCAAATGTCTCAAATAAATGAGCTCACAAGCAAACTAACTTCGAAAACTGGGCGGCTCAAAACTAATATTACGCTTTGTGCTCTTCAAGTTTCGTTCAACGAGAAATATATAGAAAAGAGATGGAAAAGTTATCTCCACAGTTTGAGCCTGTCCTAAGAAAATGCAACAGGTTATTGACATGTCTGGTAAAAAAAGTTAAAAAAATAAAATAAAAAATAATACAGAGGCATCCAACCTGGAGCAGCAATAATATAGGACTCACCTTAGATGGATTATACTCATAATGGGTTGGAATACCCACTTTCATTGGAGTCTGCGCATTACTGTAGTTATCCTATGCTATGAAGAAACCCAAAAGCAATTTCAGGTTTGAATTTAAAGCAGTCGGTATGATTGTACCAGTTCATTTAATTTTGAAACCCAATTATTCCCTATTTTAACCGTATGTCGCGTATTTATACAACTCCGCGAATTGGCTCGCTTGAATTGGCAATTATTCTTTCGAAAGGACCTCCACAAAAATATTCTGGTTTGTTGGCGACCAGGTGAATAATTCCATTTAATTATAGATGTGCCAACCTTATAATATTTTTATAATAATTGTTCTATTTTGTTATGACCGAATATTTTTTATATATTGGCTGTAATTATACGTACAAGGGGGTTTAGAGAGCTCTGCTCATGCACTACTTTTCCCAGCTTCAGTCAATGAGAATTTTCCTTGGTACATGAATGTGATCTAGGCAATAGTTTGTTTGTTCTGTTCAACTAAGCGTCTGTTCAACTCCATCTTTAACTTCAGCTACACCTACTTCTCATACAATTTTGGTTTTACATTATTTCGACGGCGATTTTTAAATCTCTACCGAAGAGAGTTTTTTATTTTTGAGGTGTAAGGTTCTAGTATGTTTGAATTGCCTTTCTTCAGCCCAAAATCATTTCTGCAGGCACCTGTTTCTTCCTTTCAGCTTCCTAACTTATTTCAAGAACTTATTAGCGCTACCCGATCCAACTGATATATCAAGACTGGAATTTCTGATAATTCGTCGTGTTGGGGTAATATAGCTCTAGCTTTTATTCTTTATTTCTATGTTATTAATTATAATCATTATCATTGATATAACCGAGCTTTGATATCCGAGCTACGTTCGAGTATAACACATCATTTGACTGGCGAATCCTTGCAGCCAGGGTATACAGATTCAGGACCTCAACTGAATTCGGAGCTTCTTAACTTGCTCATTGGCTTAGAACAGAAATCAAGCATATCTTTATTTCGAAACAACTATTTATACCAGCTGGTAGGCTGACAAGCCAGATCTGCAGACTTTAATTTCATTTCATACCTTTTGGTACTAATTAAGGTCGCCTTGAATAACGTGTCTTCCGATCTGGAAATAGATGCTGCCCCTCATGGAAAAGGACATTGATGCTATCCAACCGTAGGGTCCGTTCTCTTGGTGTAAGCCTGGATGTGCTACCATGCTATATTTTCTCCATGACGGAGGTACAACCGCTGCTTTCTCAGAGAGCTTCAAGCCTATTCAGTCCAGCTCTGTGGAAAGCATTTGAGGTATTCTGGGAATGTGGACACTTGTTTTTCAAGTTTAAATAAATTGATTTTTTTAAATTGTTTAAGCTTAATTAGTCGATTCTATTCGGACCACCTTCCAGGTTTTCTTTTAGGTGTCATCTTTTCCGGACGCAATTTACCGAAAAATTCTTATAGGTCATATAAAATAATTGAAATAAGAACATATTAACAAATAAAACATAATTTTTAAAAAGTATAGCATACTGTGGAACTGATATAAAGTAGAAATACACTTAGAGCAGACCAGGCATAGAAAAAAGCCCAGAGACGAGTGCATTCAGATAAGGAAACTGCAGTAGTAATTTATTCAAGGACTCGTTGCGTTCAGTGCATACATAATAGTACTCATTTAAATTCTACTAACAGATAAATCGAAAATTCATTTAAATGCTTCGCACTTTTAATTTTGGATAAATTGTTTGAATATTGTGTATGAAATGAAACTATCAAAAAATTAAAACGAAAAAACTTGAATAAACCAACTAATTTTACAGATAAATAGACCAGAACAAACATAACCTCACTGTTCAAACGTTAGAACCAAAAAAATAGTGGGTATTGAATCAATTATATAATAAAACATTATTATTATTATTATTATTATTGTTGTTGTTTAAATATTGAGAAATTATCAATTATTAAATTAAAGAATTCTTGAAAGCGGGTTTTATAATAACATAGGAATCATGAGGCATTAATTCTGTTTAACCGGAATCTATATTTGCAACTTCAAACTATTGGGGCAGTGGGGTGAATGTTTAAACTGCGGTTTCTGTTGATAAAAGATTTCTCACATGTTTTTATCAAGAATGAGGAGTTCTTATGGGTACTCCTAATGTAAAAGTAAAATAATAATAGCAATAAATAATAAAGATAAAAAGAAAGGAGAAAACAATAATCATGATGAAGTTATTAAAATAAAGAAATACAGGAAAAAAAAACATATAAAATACAGTAATTGGTTAATAGAAATCAAATACAAAAAATTTCATTAGTGAATTTTTGCTATAGTAATACTAATGTGTTTGAAATATATCGATTTAAGAGGCCAAGTTTAAAGAAGATTATTCGGAGGAATTTGTTCTTACTTTTTGTAAGTTGTTTTTAGGAACACCTGGGGGTGACAGGATTCCAAAGTGGAAAACATTACTCCAGAATAGATATGTCCATGGTAATGAACGAGGGTCATTCAATAAGCAACGAGGCAAGTTGCTGTAGCTCAGAAACGGTTTGTTTAATCAATATAATAGTCAAGTTGGCATCCTTGTACTTAGTTTCTCATCAGCTGTTCGAGACTATTTGGTAAGCATAACCTCAAATGTATTCAGTTAACAATGGCGAGTCCGCTCGAGCATTGCACCTGGAAGCTCAGTGATTAGATTTTTAGTTGCTGAGGGTATCAAAGGTAATCCAATCCACGAAAGAATCTTGAAAGTGTATGGAAATAATTGTTTGAACCGTTCAAACGTTTACAAATGGATAGAACACTTTACAAGTGGCCATGTAAGTGTCTGTGTCGAGCTACCAAGTGGATGACAGGTTGAATAGCAGCTTCCTCCCTCGAATTATTGTGACTATCTCGAAGATCAACGAACCGTCAACAGCCAGTAGTACAGTAATATGCTCACAAACAAAGTAAGGCCTGCCATTCGAATGAAACGTTATGGACTCTTGATAAACTAAAGGGGTGCGATTTTGCTTTATGTTAACGCGCGCCTACACACGGCACAGTTAACTCAAGAAACATTTTAAAAAGTGGGGTGGGAGATCCTTCCACATCCTTCCTGCAGCCCCGATCTTGCCCTATCGGACTTCCATTTGTTAGGACTCCTTGAAGAGGCTCTACATGGGAAACGTTTTCAATCCAATGAAGAAGTTAAAAATCAGGTGCAAAAGTGGCTTCAAGATCAACCCAAAGAATTTTATGCCAGAGGCATACACAAATTAGAAGAACGATGGGACAAGTGTATAAATGTTGCTGGGGGACTATGTTGAAAAGTAGCCAAAGTTTTGTATTGATTAAATAAATCGTTTTTGAGCAATTTGTCTCGTTACTTACTGAATGTCCCTCGTATTTAAGAGTCAGGGAATTTAAATTTAGATCTTTTGAGTATCTAGAGATGATACCCAAACATTTTCAAAGTATTATTTTCTATAAGGTCAATATGTGAAGTGAAAGCCAGTTTATGATCAAACATATTAAAAGTAATTGTTAAAAGTAACATGCCTATTCATTCAAGTGGGCTTTATGTCCAACTAACCTATCAGGAATCGAGGACGGAAGCGAATAGCAAACATCCTTTCTATATATTACTCATATTAATTAATGCATCAATTAAAATCACAAGGCCAAGCTAGGAATCGAACCTAGTACTTCAATACACCTTAGCTTTGCAGTCCACGTCTCTAATCACGTGGGTGGCGTCCTTTTCAATATTACGAATGCTTTATATACTATAGTCATAAACATTACAATTTTGAGTAAATGAGAACTGACAATTTCGACTAATGATTATTTTAAAGGAGTTATTATTACTTCGCTATGAATGATGATAAAGTTAATCGGAAATTTATTAATTTAATTAATTAATTTAAGCTAAGACTTTAGGCTCCCATGTACAACAATACCGTATCAGTACATTTTCAGATCATGTCTAGTAGCGAGTAAAAGAATTCAGTTAACAGCTTCTAACCGGTTTCAGATTCTCATCCATCGTCAGAAGAAGGTATTTTAATAAATTCGTGTTGACAGATGACTTCAAATAAATGATTGATAACATGCACCTCATGTGCGCGTATATACACGTACATGTGCATACAATACAATCAACCAATGCGGTGCGTGATATAAATATTTAGTTGATTAAAAACCTAACTCTGACGATGGATGAGAATCAGGAACACGTCAGAACCAAAATAATGAAGCACGGCTACGACCTATAAAACCACAAATCAAAAAAAAAAAATTCGGTAAATCGTAATTCCGATTGATGGATTTTGCCAGAAATCTTCTTGTCTGATGCGGTTACTGGTGCTTCAATGGAATATCAAGTTTAAGCTTCCTTTAACGTTTCGCTATAAACTTTTTTTTTTTGTATTCAAGAGAACCCAACACATGTAAACTCAATTTCGAAAATCTGGCACGATTTACTAGGATTCTTACTAGAAATCTTACTAGGATTAAGGGAAAGTAAAAATTGGAGGGAAACTGGATGATTGAGAATCTATTGGAATAGGAGGGAGGGGTTTACTTCTAAGGACAGCCACTTCTCTTTAGGTTAATGTGTAAGTGTATTTGTATTGCAGTTATTATTTTACTAATAAACAAAGTTACTTTAAACCTGCAATTTAGTAAGGGTTTAGTTGTATGAAGTGTTTTTGGTGTGATGTTTTGTAATGGTAGTTTGTGGCGTGAGCTGTTTCGTAAAGGGCTTGTGTGTATGTAAGTTTTAAGAGAGAGAAGTATCAGAAATAAGAAAGTAGTCACCACTGCTAACAATAAATATATTCTATTAAAATAATAACTACAAGTTATTTGCAAAGAATGACAAATTTATATTGTTGGACTGGCACTGATGCTAAGAGAGCGAAAAACAATATTCTGCTTGAATGTCTAATACAGACTGTCCTTCTTTGAAAGCAGAATATAGACTCCCTTGAAAGAATGCCTTCTAATTGTTCGTTCAAATCTTTTCAAATAATGCTGGTATGTCTGGAGGGAGTGTATTGTGTTACCCTAACTGTTTCTTGCCCTTTGTCTCTTGTTTTGCATTGACCTAAATTATAGTACCTGGCTCTTTCTCCTTCACTGAAATACACTATTTGAACTAGCTAAATTCACAAGATTATTACACTAAACTATTACTATTTTCAAAATTCTTATTTTCTTTCATTTCTTTCTTCCACTACATATGGCTTGTATTATACCTAAAGTAGATGGGAATTATTATTTGTTTAACTGACAGCACCCTCTGTTCCAGTTTTGTGGCAACAGTTTCAATTTACTTTACTCTCACTTTCTTTCTTAAAATTTGGTTTCTAGCAATACTTGTGATCGACCTAATGTATTACGTCATTAGAATCGTATATAAAGTTTCTCTTTAGAGGAAAGCAACGTTGCGGTTCTCCCAGAACATTACAAAATCAATTTCATCGAAAAAGTTGCAAACAAAAGATATAAGCCTATATGTGTGAATAGTTAGGAAGTGATGTTCAAATAAAATCGTTGAAGCCATTTGCTAGAAAATTACGAAAAATAAGAAAAAGAAAAAAAAAACAGTAACATTGCACTTCAGGTCAACGGAATTTCGTTTGTAAACAACTTATCTAGTCCGCTAATTGATCTAAATAATTGGTTACACTAGGCTACCGCTTTTTCTCAGTGCTAACGCTCTCCGTTAGGCCAAAGTTGTGGCGTTACAACTCTGCGCTAAGGAGATTATAAGGCAAGGGTTAGAGGGTAGAAGAGTGGCCATATACTCCGATATCAGGCAGCCCTGAAGGCACTTTCCGCAATCAAATAGTCTCAAGTCTGATGTGAGACTGCCTATCTGCCCTAACCAAGGTGGGTGCTCGGAACAAGCTGACACTCGCCTGGGTGCCGGGTCATGCAGGGAAAGGGCGGATGCCCTGGCGAGGGAGGGCTCGAAGGATACCTTTATAGGCCCCGAGCCCTTCTGCAGGTTGCCTAGGAGCCTGATTCACGCTTCTATCAAGGAATGGATAGAAGACCAGCGACTGCGATGGTGGGAAGTACGCCGGGGCGGAGGCAGGTTAAATACTTTGTTAAAAGGGATTTACCTACATTCATCAGAGATCTACTGAGCCATAGCCGAAGAGATATAAGGCTAATAGTGGGTTCTACTAACAGGGCATTGCAGGCTGAATAGGCACATGCACCATTAAATAAATATTAATGCTAAATTAGTTAAAAATCAGGTGCAAAATTGGCTTGAGATCAACCCAAAAAAATTTATGCCAGAGGCATACACAAATTAAAAGAACGATGGGACAAGTGTATAAATGTTGCTGGGGACTATGTTGAAAAGTAGCCAAAGTTTTGTTTGATTAAATAAATCGTTTTTAAGGCTAAATTCTTTGTTAGAAGACATTTACCTACATTCATCAGGGATCTATTGAGCCATAGCTGAAGGAATATAAGGCTAATAGTGAGGGCTACTAACAGGGCATTGCAGGCTGAATTTACATACACATTTACTGCATGGCTGAATTTACAGCATGCACCATTTACTACTTCCAGACAACGCGTTATGCCGTTTTTGCAAGGCCGAGGAGGAAACCCCGGTACACATCCTTTGTGAATGTGCCGGCCTGGCGAGGACAAGGTTTCTTTAACTGGGGACTAGCAATCCCGAAGCCACGAGCTTCATGACGGAGCCACTTTCAGGTTTGCTAGCCTAAAAATTAAGAGGTTGAAGCTGAGGGATGTGCTATAAACCACTGAGGGATCCATAATAGACCTCTCAATGAATGAAGCCCGCAGTGGAATGAAGTGCGGTCCTTCCAATTCTAATCTAATCGAAACTAACGCTCTCCGTTTTGGTACGAGAGGTTTCCGTGTCAGGTTCCAAAATTTATGCTAGCAATTTGGGTCGTATATACAATAAACTGGACGTTTATTTATTGATGATATAGGGGCTTGTTGTGATAGTGAATGAATCAGGGAATGCTGTCTTCTGTTCTAGCAAGAATTCTACTTTTTTCCCAAACTTGTTACAGTCTTCTGTTCAAAATTCTTTGGGAAGTTCCCATACCAGGAATAGACACATACAGATACCATACAGATATTAACGAAAAACATTTCTTTCATATTGTCAGCACTGGAAAACATCTTATTCTTGGTAAAAATTCAATTTTGTACTTTTGACATGAACAATTAACAGCTATAAGAAGAAGTAAAAATCATAAAAATTAATTAATAATTTAAAATAAATATCAATATTTAGACTGTGTTATCAAAATAAAAATTATAATTTAACTCATTTTCCTTGTGTGTTTCTTAGAATATAAGGAAACATATTTAAATGAAATCGTCATTATTTTGAAATAATTTCTAAGATTTGCAGATTAAAATTTTTTTTTTTTTTTATAGCATAAAAATATCCATTAACAAATTACTGATATTATTTTAAATATTATAGGAAAAGAAAAATTAAAAAAAACAAGATTGATAGAATTTAGAATTATAGCGTTAATATAATATATTTCATTGGTAAGAAATAATTCATTTACATAAAATGCATAGAACAGCAATAAAAAAATGAATACCTAAGACCTTTTAAAGGTAGTAATAATTTCTTATTTGAATGGTGATTCTTAAAAATATAATATGCAAATGAAATGTTCATATAACTGGTTTATATTTATTTCATTTTATTTTTTTCATTGTATTAATTCATTTCATATTCATCTGAAATTATGATGTTTCACCATTAAAAGATTTGTTTAATTGTTAATACAAAGTGTTTCTTTTTTTCTTTTTTTTCTAAAGCTTTTATTATTATGGCTTTATACGATACAAATATATATACAGAATACCAGCTAATAACCATACTAAGTGGAATATGTAAATGAGAAAATTTCAACTTTAATCAATTTAATAGTAATTAATGATTATAACTTATTTTATTATTATTCTTAACAGGAAGTGATAGTGCAATTGAGATATTTGTAAATAATCTGGTTATTTTGCAATACCAGACAATTATTGTTTGTAATGGTTATTGAATTGTGTTTAGAAAATCATTCATAACCTTCAAATTAAGAGCAATAAAAATGTGGTGTGTAATACTTACACGATATTCTTTTACTCTAAATAATACATTTTAATCATGATATTTTTCTATAAAATTGCAAATAGACCCTCCCCCTCCCCAGTTGCCTTCTAAAATCAGCATTTAAAGTTTAAATAAAAAATTGTTGTAACCATTTTCTAGAAAATTCTATGAAACACAAAAAAAACTTCTGTAAAATTATACATTTAGTTAAACGATTCTTTTAAATTATTTGGAATTCTAATAATGCTACTAATGAATCACACACATTTTCCGTGATAGCCTGCTTCTTTTTTTTAAGGTCATCGACCATCTTCAGGATACTTTTTGTCAAACAGTATGATAATACCCACACTTGCACAGAGCAAATTCAGTTTACACACTGATTAGTCTTTTAAATGTATTTAAAAATCAAACTCTTAAATTTAGTTAAAAGAGTATAAGAGTTAACACTTATAAGAATTAACTTAAACTGAGTTTTAAGAGTTTGGATTTTAAATACATTTAAAAGACTAGCCAGTGTATAAAACTGAATTTGTTCTGTGCATGTCTGTGTTATCACACTGTTTGATGAACGCATCCTGAAGATGGGCGAACACCCGAAACTGGTCGATGACCACAAAATGAAGCAGGTTACCATGGAAAATGTCTCTGATGCTTTCCAACTCTGTGGAACCAACAACTAAAACTATTTAAAATATGATTGATTTCCTGGAATTCTTGGTATTATCATGAATCCAAATCTAACCTTTCAAATCCATTTTGAACACGTTTGTAAGAAAGCTTCTAAGTTACTAGGTTTTATTTCTAGAACTACTAGAGATTTTCATGATGTTTCTGTTAGAGTCACCCTTTTCAATTCCATTGTACGCCCCATTCTAGAATACAACTTATTATCTGGTCTCCATATCAGAAATGTTATATCAACAGATTAGAGAACATTCAGAAAAGATTAATAAGGACGATTGGTGTACGTTTAGGCTATAACTATAATAACATTCCTTACAATGAAATTTATGGTAGGTTTGTAATTTCTTCATTAGAAAACAGACGTATAATTAATGATATATTATTTTTGTACAAACTTCTAAATAACTTTATAGACTGTCCATATCTTGTAAATGAAATTTATTTCAACATACCTTCTATTCAGACCAGACACAATAATCTATTTTCAATAAACTTTGCACAAACCAATTATTTATATCATTCACCACTTTTAAGAATTTTAAGACATGCTAATCTCTTTAACATTGACTTATTCAATTACATCAGCTAAAATGATTAGAGGTATAATTGGATTATCATGATTTTATTTTATTTTGTTTTGTTTCTATTCAGTGTTTGTTCCTTCTGTTACCTGTGTGATATTTTTAAAGTATTTTTTGCATGTTGTACTTATTTGTAAGTTTATAATGGATGTATGATAGTTGTTTTGATTAATTGTATTTTGTGTAAGCAATTATTTATGTTATATATGTTATATATCAGTGCTGTTTGTATAATCATTTATAAAAGGGTTATGTTGCCCGGTTAATGTAAATAAATAAATAAATAAATAAATTCCTGATTCAGTATTGCTAGCTTATCTCTAATTTTAATATTATTTTGTTTTACAATATTAATGGCTTCATTATATTCATTTACTACATTATTATTTACAGTATATTTACGCTTTAATTGCGATTGTAGATCATTTTGTTTACCTTTTATTTCATCAAATATTTTATTGTATCTATCGCCATCTAGCGTACCGTATAGCGTCTAGATTACCAATTATGCTTTTTAGGATTGTTTCTAATTCATTTATAAAACCTCTTTTGGTTCTATTTGTGACATTATTATTATTTTGTATATTAATCATTTTTAATTTATCATTAATTATTTCTTCTGTATAATTAACAAAATTTTGTGACCTCAAAACAGAAGCAGGCTATCACGGAAAATGTAACAGCTGATGCTTTCCAGCTCTGCGGAACCAACCACAACAACTATGCTTCTAATGTGTAAATAATATTATGTAGGTGGTGAAAAACCATATACTCTACTGACATGGTACTTTAGAGGAAAAAACCTACAAAACAGAATATATTTTCCCGGGAAAGGTGTTTCAAATAAAATGGATAGTTATTATTGTGGGCAGAGAGTATACGAAGTTTAAAGAAAATAGTTGGAGCCGTTTGTGACAAAATCACGAAAAACTAGAAAAAAAAAAGGAAAATGTTCAATATAGTCACACTTTCTGGTTGATGAAGTTTCTCCGGAAATCTTCATGTCTGATACGGTCGTGGAGTAAGTAACTAAGCAAAACATATTTTTACGTATTCAGGGAATCCTAAAACATTTATCTCCTTTGAAAAAACTCAATTTCAAAAATCTGGGATGAGCGCAATTCTATCTCTTAATAGGAGTAAGAGAAAAAAATCTGGAGTGAAACATTTCAATAGTCTTTTGCCGTAGTAACTGGCATCCTTCTTTGATATTGCTTATCTTGTACATTTCTGACATATTGTTTTTCATACATGGAATTAAAAAAAAAAAAAAAAAAATTCGATTGGTCCTAATATTATGTATCTATATTTTTTATTTATTTATTTCACTGTTTTATACAATAAGTACATGACAGTGGAGTTGTTCCATATTTCTGGTCGATGACCAGAAAATGCAGCAGGCTAATCATGGAAAATATCTCTGATGCTTTCCAGCTCTACGCACCCAACTACAATCTTAAATGATATGGCTCTGCGGGTGTAGTTAATATCGAATATTTAACAACTCACCCGAATTTGGGTGAAACGAAAAATCTTTTATTTTTTGCATGGCACACTTTCTGAGAGATGGAGGTCACGAACATCACTGCCTTTATTATTGTCTTACTTTTAGTAAGAGAAAGTAATGAGATTATGTCAAACTTTTGAAATTGATTTTTCAAACCGGAAATACATGTTTTGAGGTCCTCTGAGTGCGAACATAATCTGTCCAATAAAAGACAGACACGACTTTCTATTACTTTAACTAATACGATTCAATCAAGACATTTTATTTATAATTGCAACTTTACAATGTTTGAATATGAGTTTGGTTCCACAATGCTGAATAACATCTGGTATTTTATCTGTTGTAGCATGCATATTCATTTTGTTCCTTGTCCGGTTTCGGATTTTCATCCATCGTCAGAGCAAATTCCCCAAGTTCGTGTAGAGAATTCACTTGAACGTTACAATAACACGTAACGTTACACTTCAATGTTTCTGTTACACTTACACTTTATTCACATTTAAATTCAAGGAACAAACCAACAAGTGTAAGTGTAACTTGTTGTGCGAGTGTATTACGTTGAAGTGAATTCTCTACACGAAATTGATGAATTTGCTCTGACGGTGGATGAAAAATCCGAAACCAGACAAGGAACAAAATGAATATGCATGCTAGACGGATAAAATACCAGATGTTACAATGTTTAGTTAAGCTCTACATAAAAATGGCGGTGGGGATTTTACTTGTATACCTTATATGGAACAAAGCTCTATATCAAAGCCAGTAATCCTTATGCAAATTTGAATTTAAACTATTGAAAGACCCCCCCTCCCAATACCCCTCTAAAATCAATTTTTTCACAAAAAAAAGTTTCCAATAAAAGTGATATATTTCTATCTATGCAGCAAACATTCCAAGTTTAAAGGAAATCATTATAATTGTTCTCGAAAAAATTCCAAAATCTGGAATATAGGTGTCTCTATCTATCTATATGTTACGCCGAATTGGTGGAATTACCTAATTCACGAACTAGGCAGTTTTGTTGCATAATTCGTGTAATAGGCAAGAGAAAGACGTGAATTAAACAATACCAAATATATTGCAGATAAAAGAAATATAATACATTTCTCTTGATCGTAGGCAGTAAATAAATCCGTTTTTTTTTTTAAAGCACTTGGTGTTAGCCACACAGATTCTATCCAACTAATTCTCTATTATTCCCTGTTTTGTACCAATTTTATATTTGCCGTATTTCTCATCCAAAATAATTGTATTTCTCTTGAAAATTTATATGAGTGTGTGTAAAAATAAAGTTAAAAAAAAAGAACAACTGCAGGAAGTTTAAACTTTTTTTTATATTACGTTTCGATATCATCAGAGATTCAGCAGGAAGATTTCGTTCGGGATTGCTTAACCCAAAAAATTGCTTCAGGATTTTTTTTTTAAAACATTTTGTTTACAATGTACATCTATAGGTGTATTTACTTAAGTTCTAATATTTCTCTAAAAAATTTTGGAAGGATTCTGATTTAGATAGGTGACGCCAGACTACCCTTTAAACTAGAATTTCAATATGTCCACCAACCCGTAGGAGGGAAGAGGATTGGCCACTTCTTCAGGAATCTGCACGAACAACACTTACACTGTTATCCCGCAATACTCACACAATGCACATAATATCTTGCTTGACGTGTAATTGAAGTATGAAACTTATTAGGCTAACATTTAGGCCTATATTCAATCACACTGACACACTATACGCTACTATATTCAACAAACAGACAGTATCACACTAGGAAGCTACAACAGATCTTTTAGATTGCCGGGATTTGGTTTTATAATCCCACCCTCACTCAACACGTTCAGCCAAAGTTCTATCTAAATAGAGCAATAGAGTATAGTCTTCGGGTCAATGGAAATAAGACCAAGTTTATCGTAACAACTAGAAGACTCCGGAAGTTATGCAGGTTGCGAATATCATTTTAATACTTTAAGTATCTAAAGTACATTCTGACAAGTAAAAATTTACTGAGCAAAATATAAAGGCAAGAAATGCTAGCAATAGATGTTATGTGGCTCTAATCCAAATTTTAGTAATAGACATATTTCTAGGAAAGCAAATATCTTGAGTTATAATACAGTCCTGAGATCAATAGTCTCATATAGCTCTGAGATATGGACGTTAATGGTAAAGGCGATTTAAAATAAACTTTCTGGGAGAGGAAAGTTTTAAGGAAAATTTTTGTATCAATTGTAGAAAATGGGAGGCCCAAGATTGCAAGAATAAGGAACTAAAAGAACTATGCGCTGAACAGGGTCTTGTTGGGATACTGGCATAGAAAAAAGTCGAGGCCCAAGGAAAGTATATAAAAGACACCCTGATGGTAGAAGACCCTGGTTGACATGGCTCCACGATATAGAAGAAGGAGAACCTCAAAAGTATTGGTATGAAGAGATGGAGTCATACAGCTGCAATGATAGAGGCCAAAGACCTACATGGACCTAGAGCTCTAAGCAGAATTGAAGGCTTAGTAAAAATGCCAAATCTGTAGAAAATTAGTACAATATTGTGGTTTCATAACAATTTATCTTTGGTAATTTTTTTTTATATTCATAATTTTCTATATATCGTTTTTTAGACTTTGTTAATCTTTTGTTTATAAAAATAATAAACTTTTCATAGTACCTGATTGCATTTCCTTTTTGAAATAAAAATCCTGTATTGGAAGAATTGTATTCATTCATTAATAAATGAAGAGAAATAATAGTCTGGTAAAAGTTATTAAAAACACAATATAAGGAAGTTCAATTGTTGATTAATTCGTAGATGTTGAATTTTAATTAGGATATAGTTTAAAATTTAATTGATTAAAATACCCCAAATTTATTAATTAAAAAAATTCCTCAAGATTAATATTTATTATTAGCAAGTAAAATCATTATTTATGATATAATTGTTTACCTTATCTTTGTGTAACAATTGGAATCGATGTAAAATATATGCTCGCTTACACAATATTAAAGCAGGTAATGTGGTAAGGTAGTATTATTTCCATGTGTTGTTTATAGTGTGAGCGTAGATGTATATACTGTTTGTTATCGAACACGCTTTGATAAAGCTGTCGTTTAAGGCATTGTGTAATAAGTGATACGATTGGTCCCATGAGACTCTAGGGAATTAGGTATGTAGAAGTGAAATAAGTGGGGAGAATGATAAAGAGGTGAAGGCGAGGGTTGGGTGGGGGAAGGCCATGTGGGCAACTGTATGGCACGCTGTGTTTGTGATTGTAGTGGAATACAAGGGGTTTCCGTATGCGGGCAGCCACTTCCCTTTAGGCTCGTGTGTATATTATATAAAACTTGTGTCTAAGTAATAAGATATGATACTACGATAAAGGGTGATGACCTACAGATTAACAAACAATTAAGTGATTTAAAAACTAATTACCCTCCTTCATAGTTACCCTGTGAAAGTGATAATCACAATAAACACACTATTGTTTACTTTCATTTGACATCTAATTTCATAAAATAAAAAAAAAAACGGATAAAATCTTTATCGCTAACACTTACCTCAGAAATGTGTTTATAATAATGCTCATTTAAAAAAAAAAAAAAGACTTTACACTTTGCACAGATTCAAAATTCCAATTAACCTTGTTACAATTCAATTTGTAGTTTCTTCCTTATACATAAGAAGAAGTATTGGATTCAAGTCGATTTCACAAATTGTGTTTTCATCGTAAAAATTATTTATTTATAAAGTCCCTTGTGGACGAAAAAGTGATTTTTTAGTACAAATTTTTGTCACTGCGTGTGAATTGTCTAAGATTATGTTTAAGTGTTTGTGTATTTGTCATAACAAGAAATTGAAAACAAAAAAAAACAATGACAGGTTAGACCTGAAGTGATTGTAACAAAGACACCATCAATTACGTTCAACAAATGTAATAAAATTTAAAATCAATGTCAGAATTTCCTTCGTTATTCCTTAAAATAATGTACGTTTGTATGTGTATACTGTTCAAAATTCAAGTTTAAATAAAATCTTGGTTGCAATTTTCTAAAAACAAAAAAAAAAAAAAAAATTGATAATAATGCAGAAAACAATACTGTAAAGTCGTACTTCCGGCTAACCAATATTTCCTTCAAATTTCGAATTCAAGTAATGCTACTAAAGTACCATATTAATGATAGAATCATACTTCATACTGAAGTGGTACTTTAAAGAAAGCTTAACATTGCTGCTCTTGATTTTCCTCAAAATCTAGTTATTAAATGGCCAGTGAAAGTGACTAAAACCCCCCCCCCCCCGAAAAAAACTGGTATGAAACACTCATACGACCTTCTCTTATTGCAGCCTCCGGCGTTATAATTGACAAATTTTCTGCGAAACTTATAATTCACTAAATCTTTGCTTTTCTTCAATTTTATATCAAAATTGGCGGAATTTAAAATTTAATTAAACCCCAAACTCTCCCCTCCCAAACTCCCCTCCAAAAACTTTTTTAAATGAACTGTCTTGGAATAAAGTTTCAAATAAACGTTATAGATCTCCCGTATTCATAGTAGTTAGTATAACAAATTTTTAAGAAATCTATCGGTGTTTTTTTATGGAGAAAATTGCAGATAACTGAAGATAAAGAAAACTTCTGTATACACGCACTTCCGGTCACCCGATTTTCTTCAAACACGTAATTTAGTTGACATATTTAATTCTAATTAATATTAGTTAGATGAAGTAACCGTATAATAAACAAAAAAATAGCACTTTTTTGGAAGAAAACATAAACCAAACCTTCCCCCTGCAAAAGACGCCTTAAATGAATTTTGCTAGAGAAATATTTCAAATAGAAGTTGTAGCTATTTTTTATATACGTGTAGTTTATGTGCTAAGTTTAAAGAAAATCGGTGATGCCATTTTCAAGAAAATCGTAAAAAAAAAAGTGAAATACATATACAGTAAAGTAACGACAGATAACTTACTGTCACATCCCCATAGTGATTGGATATTCCTAAACGGAATAACAAGTTTGAACTTAAACGCGATTTTTACGTTTTTAAGGCATGCTATTTTAAGATATTTAAGGCTATTTAGGTGTATTTAAGGCTATTTAAGGCGTATTTAAAGTATACATGCACACAAACACACACACACAGACAGACATACAAACACAAACCACATTTTCTGTCTCAGGGGATCTCAATATGTCTATATTGAAAATTTGAAACGATTACAATACATCCCCTCTTACTAGATGTAGGAGCAAATAATTATGCGTATTAGATTTAATTAAAATATCTGAATACTTTAGACATGAGAAAAAAATAGGTCCTTTCTGACAAAAAAGTTACTATTTTGGTTAGATCAGAAGATAATGTGGAGGAAAATCGGATAGGATAATCGATAATAGGATAATCGATAATATCAAATAGGATAATCGATGTTATTTTTAACTTTTTCACCATTTTTCTAAAGAAACCCACATGATTGGATTGTTTTCATTTTGACTTGTTAACATCTCTTGAAGAAAATTGCTTTTGAGCTTTATGTGGGAAAACAAGGAGAATAAGATTTTCTCTAAATGCCATAGGTGACCCAGATCACAAAGCTTTAAATGCAATGGAAATTTCCGAAATTGAAAAAAAGTTTTGGCTAGAATATGGAAATTTTTCGGAAAAGAAAGGTGTGGTTGAATGCTTCGCGCCCCAGATTTGGTTGAACAAAGTTATGAAAAAAGTACCATTATAAATATTAATTTCATTAAAAATAATATAACTGTTGCTATATTTGTATAATGATCAGTATGATTAATTATATTTAAATAATCAACAAAAATTATTGATGATATAAAATATACTCACCATAATTATTCCAATGAAAATAAAACAAAAATTGTGGTAGTAGTGAACGATCGGTTTGGTTGTTCACAGTGAGATTAACTTTCTCTGTACTAAGTGGAAACAAGATTTTAACCTTGACAATGGTTCCTCCCAAAACTAGACCTTGCACGGACGGGACTAAACAATCACTGAACCTGATTTAATATCACACCATACATATACACTGAACACAAATATTTGTCAGCATGTTTACTATATATAAACCAATTTACCACCATATATCTATTGTGAAGAAACAAAATTACACTTTTTATTTGGTTTAATAGTCCTTAATTATCAGTATAATTATTTTTGATTGCTATATTCTTATTTGCGTTTTTTTAAGAAACAATATTGTAACATGTAATTATGAGTATTTATATTTCTACTACAAACATTTTTTGTAGAATTAAAACAATTGAAATAAAATAAAAAATTCTTATGAATATAAACAATAGTTATGTTTTGTCCATTCTTGTTTAACAGTTCCTGAGGAAGAACACCAAAGGTGTCAGAAAAACATCGATTAAATTTTTAAAGATAAAAAGCTTTTTCTTTGGCCGTAGCCAACTCATTTTTTTGCTTATCCAAAATTCTTCCAAAAATCTTTCTTCTTGTTCCAAAAATTCTTATTATTTCATTTTAATAGAACAAAACCGGGTATAATGGGTATGAGAAGGAAAGAAATTGGGTTTATGAGAGATAATTGACTGGAAGTAATGCTGAACACTGTATAATAAGGAAAGTAACACAAACTGCCTAATATATAAAATGGTAGTG
>JAAEAF010003752.1:0-108587 GCA_011037195.1 Triatoma infestans | reverse complement strand
ACCGGAAATATCCGTTTTGAGGTCCCCTGGGTCCAAAAAAGTGGTTTTTAGCAAATGGTCTGTGTGTGTGTGTGTGTCTGTGCGTCTGTGTATGTCTGTGAACAGCATAGCTCAAAAACGAAAACCCGTAGAAAGTTGAAACTTGATATTCCGTCTAGGTATCATCATGGCATCCGACAGTGGGTCATCTGTCAAAATTCCTCAACCGGAAGTACCACTTTACTTAGTGGTTTTTTTACATTTTTGCAATTTTCTCAAAAATGGCTCCAACGATTTTCTTCAAACTTGGTATATCATCTACACATACAATGAGCTGCAACTTTTATTTGTAACATTTCTCTTGGAAAATTCATTTAGGGCACTTACGGGGGAAGGTTGGGGTTAGGTTTTCATCTAAAGTGCTATTTCACTTTATTAAACAATTCTAACATCTAAATAATGTTAATTAGAATTAAATATGTTGTTGAAATTCCAAGTTTGATAAAAATCGGATAACCGGAAGTGCGTTTACTTTACTACTTTACTAAATGATTTTTTCACTTTTTCGCGATTTTCTCAAAAGTGGCTGCTACGATTTCCTTAAAACTTGATATATTAACTACTCATACAAAGAGCTACAACTTTTATTTACAACATTTCTCTAGGAAAATTCATTTAATGGCACTTTTAGGGGAGGGGCGGGGTTATGTTATTCTCTTAAGTGCGATCATTGTTGATTATACAATTCTATCATCCAAACAAAATTAATTAGAAATAAATGGCTGGCCAAAATTCAGAGTTTCAAGGAAATTAATTAACCGGTAGTGCGCTTTTTAGTGAACGGTTTATTCAGTTTTCGTCGTATTTGAATTAATTTGGTACACAAACTATAAAATTTTTCAATTATAATTTTGATAAATGGAGTAAGAGAAAGTTGTGTGAGTGTTTCACACCAGATTTTTTATTTTGTTCACTTTAATTATGTCATGATAGTTGTAGTGGTTGTTCCGCAGAGCTAGCCGAACTTGATTTTAAGTATAGGCAAATTTTTTGACTTATTAAAATTCAATATTTTAGAGTAGACCAGTCCCGAAGAGATCTGGGAGATGGATATAGGAAAAGAAGGAAGGAGGAAGTGACGTGACGGCAACCCAAATGAAGGAAGACGCCGGTTAAGTAAGTAAGAAAGTAAAATTCAAATTTAACAGTAAACTACAGATGATTGTTTGTATGTGACACAGCATGAATAAGTTGACTGAAATGACGAATAGTAAATAATCAGTTTCTGTTTGAAACTGATAAGGCTGTTCCTAGCCATAATGATGCTAAGCATTTGTCCGCAACTTTTTTACTTTCATTGTTGCCAAAAAAGAATCACTTACCATGCAACATAAAGTATTATCTTAAAATTAAATTTTATATTAACCTCCATAGCAGTTCTTCGGGCGGCTAATTTGTATAGAAAGGTAATCCTTCTTTCTGATATATTTATACTTAACAATTCAGCAATCTGGTGTCTTATAAGTAACAATAAAATTTAAACTGTCTTTGGGCAAACACTGTTTTAATTTTTTTTTAGTATATGTTACTAAGCGATTAAAGGAACTCGCGCAGTGTTTGAAATTAATGAACAAATTAAAATTATCTTACACAGAAAATAGTGTAAGTACTTTAAGTACGACATGAGTATGGCCAGGTGCATACATATACACAATTAATTTTTTAATTGTAAAATACCGCGGTGCCACATGTGAATACAGTTTTCAAGCCTCTTTACGATTTTAGTTGAGTGTCATTTACAAGCCAATATAATAGTAGTAGTAGTAGTAGTAGTAGTAGTAATGTTTTATTAGCAAAAATATTATACAAAGAAAATACTGTGTGGAGTATTTAGTTGTAAATAAACCACTTGCTGGAGATTGGGAATCAGGTGGACCAGAAATAAGATTAGCCTTCTTATTTTTCCTTTTATTATACATTTATTTCCTGTCACTACATCACATAAAGGCGATGATAACCCAAAACCTAGTCTTCAGCGGGCACGTCTTTGTTCAACGCAATGGTAATGGACTGGATTATGCTGTAATAGCACATGCAGATCCTAGGTACTGGCGTCAGAAGCGGCAGATGTAGAAGCAAGCCCCTACAGTCCGATTTCGTAGAAGTGGAGGACCAGCTCTAACCTGAGAATAGATAAGAACAATGTTAAAAAGAGAAAAGATGTATAAACCCTTAAATCATCTGAAAGAGTAAAGGTAGAATAGGTCTAATGATAATGAAGAAAAAATATGTAAGTATATAAGAAAAGCAATAGGGCATGTACCCTAGCTGATGTATTAATAAAAGTTTAATTAGCACTTGTTACAAAATAATAAACGGGAAATACCTGAGAATGAGGCTACCCAAATCACAGCACTAATGTAGTAGGCTGTGTAGAGTTGACTGGACACACTGTTGCGTTTGTAATGTACAGCTACCAAGGTTCTGGTATAAAAGTTCCTTGAAACACTTGGATGTGCAATATTAGTAATAATCCACAATAAATGTAATAATAATAGTACTACAGTGGTAATAGTGCCAATTGAGTTGAGGAAGTCGGTAGCGGAAGTGTTGTGCAATATGGTTGATTGCGTTGTTCAAGTGAATAATTATCAGCAAATAAGTCAGAAAAGATCCCAGTGTAAGGATATAATAATAGTAATAATAATAACCCAAAGGTAATAAGGATGGGTAGGATAAAAAAGGCTGACTTACCGCTTCAGAAATTAATCCACCTGTGAAATTAATGATTATGTAAATTATTATATTTCCTCTTGAAGATATTAATGGCACAGTGAAGAAAATGATTGCTGATTCAACAAAAGAAGCCGGCTGGGTCTGTAAGATAATAACATCAAATTGCAGAAAACGTGCTGGTTGAAAAAGCAATATGGCGTTGAGCCCAAGGTGCAACAGGTGCAGTAACAGTACAAGACTGTTCTCAAACAGCTCAGACGAGACATACTTGACGACTACCTAACTAGGGAACAGGACGTGTCCCTTTGAATAATATGCCCGATGAATTAGACAAGTTAGGCAACATGATTTTTGTGTATAATCGAAAGAAGTGCATTTATTGATTAAATGATAAGGATAATCAATTTCATTTAATTAGTTCATTTTATTAGTGGGAGGTGAAAGTATAAAACGTACGCGTACGAGTATATCTAGTGTTACTTATATACTCGTACGCGTTAAGAGAGTATGGCTAGTGAAAAGAATTCTAAGTGTCAAGGTCAGAAGGCGGAGCAGCCTGGTGCAAGTTCAAGCAGGCAAGGTCAACGCTCGAGACAGCGGGCCTCAAGCAGTTTTTTCATAACATGGCCATATGGTGGGGAGACTCCACCGCGCTTAATAAGAGACTTGGTATTGTTAAATTTGAACTTATTCTGTTCTGTGTTATTGTACTGCATTAGTTTGGAGAAAGGTCAAACCGGAAGAAAGAGTGAGTACCATATTCACTGTTATGTAGAGTTCACAGCCAAGTTGTTATTGTCAGAAATTTCTGAATATTTCAGAGCAGTTTTTAATTGTACAAGTTTAGATGTACAAAAATGTAGGTCACGTCGGAATGTATTAAAATATATTACAAAAGAAGATGAGGATTATTTAACTAACTGCCGTATTTCAGAGTTGTCTCTACGCGCTCAGTGCTTTTATTATTTTAAAAATATGGCGAGTTTTCAATTTTCTCACCCATTTATTGTAGAGCATAGAAACAATTACAAGTTTTTGATGAATATGTATGAGGAGGTTAGATTGAAAACAAAAATTGGTTATTCTTATATTTATCCTGAGATTAGGGTTGATATAGATTGGGCTTCTGAAGTATATGAATGGTGGGACAGTTATGTTACCAGTAAATATTTCTATAAAAAGAAGCATTTATATTTATATGGGCCTTCTAATGTTGGGAAGAGTACTTTGATCAAACAACTTGTTCATGGTTTAGGTGACTTAGTATTTTATGCACCGAGTGTAAAACTGAACTTCCCGTTTGATTTGTTTAATTGTAGTCACCGGTGCATAGTCTTTGAGGAATTTAATGTTCACAATTGGGACTTTGATTTTCTCAAAAAATTACTTGCTGGTGATTATGTAACTTTAAACAGGAAGTACTGTGACAATAAAAGATACAAAAATGAATATCCAATTATTATGATTTCAAATTATCCTCCTGATACCTCCGCTGAATTTCATAATCGGGTGAAGGTAGTATACGCGCATTCTTTTTGGTTACAGGTAACAGAAGATTCGTATACTACTACTACTGAGGATGCCTTTTTTATACCGTCGTCGCCGGTTTCCTCGGACGTACTATCGTCACCGATATTATAGGCTTCGTAGAGGTATTAATTCTAATAAAATTCATACTACTCTATGTAATCTGTCCGTAGTTGTACTTATTTAATTTGACATTTAATAAATGATGTAAATTGAATCAAAACACCATTGAGATAGATCTAACTAATATACAAATTAATAGAAAATAAAAATGACTAACCTAACAGTGTGTCCAGTCAACTGTGTATAAGAAAAATGGGAGTCCCCCCACAGAAGTATCCCTTTTGTATCAATACGCGACTTTTGTAGTAATACGCGACTTACTGAAACCTGTCAATTAACGGTTTTAAATGTAATTACAACCTATTTAAATGTTAAATAATAATAAGGGCAACACAACAATACACGTTTCTTCCCTTCCGCACATGATTCGCATATTTTGTGTGGAGTAGGTAAATTCAATTGTGAGAGCCCATCATTTGAAATATGCCCCATTCTTTTATGCCACAAATCTCCTTCATCGAGTGCTACAAGGCATTGTTCATTAAATCTGTCTGCTTCAAAATAATATATACCATTTTTGGGTTTAAAGAAAAGAACAGGATTATTTTTAATGTAAACTGTTGTACCTAATTCATCTGTAACTATTTCTGCCCCACGGCTTGCAATTTTAGATGAAGACAATAAATTATGGGCAATTGTTTACAAGCCGGGCCCCAATATGGACGACCATCAAACTACACTAACCTGCTACCCCCACTCTTCCAGCACAGTAACCTTGAAATCCATGAAATCGATAGTATCGATACAACCATCTACATTCTCCTTATCATTTAATCATCTATCTTAACCAGCTAGTGAAAATACTGATATATAGATTCATTTCTTCTTGCAACAATTTCCACACCACCTTGCGGTAAGTGCTCGGCGCGCTTCGCTTTTTTAGCTAGGTGAGCGATCACCAGGCTAAATGAGCTTCTATGTAATAATTCACATTACCATTGATTGAACAAGTACTAATTATAAATTGAAATTTTAATTTAATTCGGCTATTAACTCATTTATCCTATTTAAACCAGGATAAATGAGCTTCTATTCAATCATTACAATTTGGCAACAATGAGAAATTCCGGAAGTTATTAATAAAGGTACATTATGTTGCCGCTTCAAAATTTTAATATTACTGAATTTTTTGTTTTCTATTTATTAGCTCATCTTTCCTAGTCATATTATAACACCTTATCTGAAAGAAATCGTTAACATAGACAACACAGATATTAAAAAGTAAAAAAGTAAAAAATACAAATGACATGCAAAAATATAAAATATAAACATTGACATGCAAAGGAATAAAAAAAATTGTATGTAGTCATTTAACTGAATGGTTTTTCTTTTAAAACAATGTGCACACAATAGGAATACATCAATAACGAAAGTGTTCGTTGTCTGCAGGAATCATTGGGGGGGGTACACGATGGCAACATCTTTGAAATAATAGTGGAGTCGAGTACTGCGGACCGGATGTTGCCTTTTCCAATATAGCTCGGCGAGATACCCCATGAAATGTTCGTCGCGCCTACCATAACGCGGTATCCCACTGCGTACATCGCGCCACATACGTTCTATATTTTGCGTATGCGCCCCAGACTGTGGATCGACAAAATTAATGGAATGGTTGACGCGTAAATATTCATAATCGCGGTCAGTTAATAGTGGGTCGTATCCCCTCCAAGAATCCGAAATAATTGTTGTACCCGGTAAGATTCTATCGCGAATTAATGCCATTAAAGTCGCGGCCGTTCTATTTGCAACGGGTTCAAAGAAGCACTTCTTTGTTCCCCTTTCGAAACACCCGAATACCCATTGCCCTCGGATTACGCGACCCTTATTGTACTTGCGTTTGCCAAATTTCCCTGATCAATTTGACAGTAATTCCGGGACCACCCAGTTGGTAATTTCTGTCTATCATGACGAAAGTGCAAACTTCGCGGCAGAAGTTACTCCAGTCGACAACTGTGCGGGTAGACAATGCCAATTCATCGGCAATAATAGCTTGTCGGGGATGTTTCAATAACAACCATAATGAAACAAATTCAAAGATTTTTGGAACCGTAAGGTGGGCTTTATTAAAGAAGGTGTTCTTTCGGATGGAATGCTTAAACGCGCATTTTACCCCGTTAGCATTGTTTTGCGGCACCTAAACCTACCTTCATTTGCAATATATTTGCAAATGTGCCCAGAAGGACACGTTTTTTCACTTAATAGGCACCCGTGCCTTGCAAAAACGCGATGACTGCTGATTCGTCACAGGACAGACGAGCAATTTCTAATAGTTTGTATTCGCAATTATCGCACATTGTTGTGTGTTATCTATAAAGAAATACCAATAGTAAATACTAAATTAAAAACTAAACAATATATAAAACTACTAAAACTTGATTAAGTAATATAAGTGTAAAATTGTAAAAGAAATATAGAAAATTTGTTCACTGTGACACTTATCACCAAAGCAGTAGAATCTTAACTGATACTAAATGACCGTTAACAGCTAACCGATTAAGTTACTGCAGTGTGTGTGTGTGTGTGTGTGTGTGAGAGATTGGACTATTCCTGAAGGGGTTTTTTTATGTTAAGAGAAAATTAACTGAAATTAATTGGGAAATATGTAAATAGTGTGTTAAGTCAAATTTGAAGCTTGGATTACAGCCAAGACATGGAACACATGCAAAAAATATAAAATAAAAATGTAAAATTGTAAAATGAAATAGGGGAAAAAATCGATATGTACATTATCGGAATAATGAACGCTGCATGTAACTGTGCTGGAAGAGTGGGGGTAGCAGGTTAGTCTAGTTGGTGGTCGTCCATATTGGGGCCCGGCTTGTAAATAATTACCAAATTATGTTTCATACCTGGTACAATAATGCCTCGATCACGAATTTTTGGCCTTGGCAATAAAGGTTCAACTCCCCTTTTTCATTTGAAGTCAATAGCTGGCCATCCGCTTGAACAATTCTCACTGCACTATCTAATACTGTGATATTTTTCATGAAACGTTTTAACTCTCCTCTGACAAAATGATTTGAAGCGCCGCTGTCATATATAAAAGATTTTTCTTCGAAGATCATGCTTGAATTACAAGGTTCAGTAGTAAATAAAACAATTTCACTCTCACCTTGAGCATGATTTGCTATTCTTTTCTGTAAATTTTCTTCCTCGACTCTGCCGTGAAGTGAAGTTGCTACCTCGGCTCCTTCTGGCTCTATGGTGTGATTGGTACCCTCTACTGTTTGATCCACGTCCTCTTGTTTGGTTGCATCCCTGGAAAGTTCCAGGACAGCTTGCCTGGAAGTGTGAACTGTCCCCACATCTAAAACAGCCACTATTTTGAGCTTTAAAACCTGTTTCAGAAGTATCTTGAGACTTAATTTTTAATTCATGATCCAACAGACGTGCCTTTACAAAGTCCAATTTTATTTTTGCGACAGTTTCCAAAGCAGTGACTACAGTATCATTATCTTCTGGAAGTGAAAGAAGCAAATGACATATTTTGTCACTTTCGTCTAGTGTGGAACCTAGATCACTCAGTTCTCTGATAATTTTACCAAAATTAAGAAAATGGTCTTCCAAACTTTCATACCTTTCAGTTTTTAAGTTTGTTAGCTTTCTCCATAAAGTTAGTTTAGAAAAAGAACTAGACCTCGCAAATACATCCTTTAACGCCTGAAGTATTTCTTTTGATGTTTTAGAGTCTTGAATAATGTCAAGATGTTTATCGGAAATACCTTGATTTATGATGGCTTTTGCTTTTGCATCGTTAATAAGAAAAATCTCCTTTGCTGCTGCATCAGTTAGAGGGTCACTTTCCAAAAAGTCAACTAACTGTTCTTTTTCAAGGATTGCATTTATAGTGAAATTATTCGACGAGAGTACAGGAACCGGCAAAGTAAACACTGACATTTTTTTTTCTTTAACAGCACTAATTGAAATTATTCAATTAATCATGTAACACTTAATAAACTTTTTTATACAGAGTCCCTGGGCCCATAACGTGTCAATTAACGGTTTTAAATGTAATTATAACCAAATTTAAATGTTAAATAATAATAAGGGCAACACAACAATACACGTTTCACATGCTCTATATTTCACAAGTAGGAAGAACAAGAAGGTTACAAAATAAACTAGCTGCCACTGCTAACAGCGGCCAACATGGCAACCACTCAACTTTACTATATATCTCCTTAACAAAACCAACTCAACAAACATAATGTGACAATGGTTAAAAAAAAAAAACAGTTGAGCTAGAGTTTGAAAAGTACACTATATAAAGATATTAATATATATATAATAGACATAACATTGTTACTAATTCTGTGTTGATATATTATAAATGAAATACATAGATTCTTAAAAAAAAAAGGGTAAAAAATGAAAACTTAAATACAAATAAAGGAATACAACTTAATAACTTTCTAAAAAATAATAAGGAAATAAATTATCCTTGTTAGTATTACGGTTTTTTTTTTTCAAATCCTGTAATTGTGAACCATTTTCAGCCTGAATTTTCTTTATTATATATTAGTTAAATATATAACATTACTATTCCTTATAACGTTTCGGCAATACGCTTGCCATTATCAAACAGGTAGTATTTTTTTAAAAAATTAATTCATATCTGTAATTAAATATACAATTTGAAAAAGTAATATAAGATACAATTTATAATGACATATATAGATTTGGAAATATATTCAATATTTATTAACGTCCACAAATTAATAGTACTGTTTTAACTGTTAACTGTTTTATATATTCCACTAATCAGTTTATTTTAAAATTAAACGTCGTTATATTCTTACATTTTTTCCTTTTTTCATAAGGGTTGTAATTAATTTTTAAAATATTTGCTGTTTTTGTTCTAAAAAGACTTGGATTTTAATTTCCTCCGCGTCATTGTTGGTCTCTCCAACACGTGTTCATTATTTTTTATTAATTTACTTTTTGTTAGCAAATATTAATTTCTATATTCAAACAGGCCTAAAGAGAGAAGATTTTTGAATATAAATTATTTATAAACGTGAAATAACAGTTTTCGAAAATGCACAAAGATTACTTACTGAAAAATTGAGTTGACCCGTTCTAAATGAATTGTTGTGGGCAACTGCTTTAAGAACGATTTTTGATTTGTGTTAGTGCTTGCTTCCTTGATTAAAATAACAGTATAGTGCTAAATTAAATAATTATGTGATTTTGAAATCTTAATTTATTTTTTTATATGTAATATATATATAACTATAAATTTAATTATTATAATTTTGATTTGTTGTAAATTATATTTGAGATATAAAGAAACAGGAATTAAAAAATTAGAATATAGTTGGCTATTTAATCATCTGTATTGGTATGGTAAAGAAGGTGCAGGTTATTAATGTTGAAATAGATCTTATATATAACTTTTTAGATTATTTAATAAATTTGCATATGATTTGACTTGTGTACCTTCTTTGCGATCATTTACTATTTTATTTGTATTTAAAGCTATGTGTATGGCTTCTAATGTTTTACGTTTGTTTAAATTTTTTTCTCTTTCTACTATCGTTGCATTGTCAAAAATGAAATTGTGTTTTGTGGCTTTATAGTGTTTTACGAGAACTGTCTCTGGGCTGTTTTTGTATTTTATGGATTTACGATGTTGCTCAACTCTTTTTTTTAACATATTTTTAGTGTGTCCAATATGTTGCAACCAAAATTATCCTTTGCTAAATAGAAGTTAATAAAATATTGAGTCATAAAAACCACCGTCTACTCGAAATTAAACTCCTTTACTAGAAAACGCCTGTAATTGTAAACCGCTTTCACATACGCGAATAACGACTTCCAATCCGAGCCATTTAACATACTTATTGTCAGATTAGATTCTAATTGAGGTCTGCCGAAACATATAGCCCTAAATTCGGACAAAACGGGGCATATAGCAAGAAAATGGTAAGTGTCCTCTTGCTCACTCCTGTTATATAAACTACAATTATAGTTCACATTATACATCCAGGGTCTATAATTAAGATTAAGGAGCTCCACGAATTTTAAAAATATATTGCATCATCTCCAGACCATTATTATCAATATTTAATCGACATTATGATTCAGAGTGTTGTACAATAAATGGTAGGATGACTGATGCATACACATAAGAAGTTCCTCTTTTTAACATTGTACAATACTTTTAAGGAGCTCCTGGGTCTGATAATAAGCATTTGCGCAGTCGATATGCAGGTGCAAGGAGTGCACACTGGCAAATCTAAGCCACTTTCCATACCACGAAATCTTGCTACTTATGACTTCCAGCGCCAAGCGGCAATCTATTGTCCGCCATATTTAGTACTTTAACGATATTGGAAAAGTGCTGCCCCAAGGTCACGGCGAATAATGGGCCGTTAAGTTTCCAATAGAAGCATATAATTTTTTGTGTTCCTCGGGAGTGCCAATAGTTTTTTCAGATAACTCTTCTTAGATAACTTTTTCTCAACTTCCTCAGAAGGTAAGTATCTCCAGACCTTCACTCCGTAACACATAATAGACATTAACGCTGCCTTTAAAATCTTATGTTTAGCTGCCAGGTTTATGTGCTTATTTAAAATAAGTTTCCCCCAGACTGTACACATAGCGCGCTTGGATACGGAAAGCTTCTCGACTAAGTGAGGCCTAAATGAAAGAGAAGGAGACAACAAAATGCCGAGATACCTATAACGCCCTGCAGATATTCATGTAGGTTATTCAGATGCAACGAAAAAAGAAGAGAGCTCAGTAGATATCCTTGCCGCGCACCACAACCAACATTAAACAGTTCAGACACTCCCTGCCCAGACCACACCGCAGCTAGGGTTCCTTGGTATAAATTAATCAAGTTCTTGACAAATTTGGACGATAGCCCTGCAGAATAGAGTACAAGCCAGTATATATAAGCCATTTTCTAGGTCACCTTCTGCAACTTCCTCATTTTTCGTGACTAAACATTTTTTTTTCACCAAAGTTGTAAAATACCCACAATCGTCCAAACGTTTTACCGATAACAAATTACAATCCCAGTCAGCTCCATATTTCACCAGTTCATTACACCACTGGTGTTAGACCAGTAATTCGGGACTTTTTTATACTTCCGCCATTCAGAAAACTTTGACATAGCCATCACCTCTAACATCCAACAAATCTCCCCAGCTATTTTTACTTTTCTATTTTTATGATCAAAACAAAAAATAAGAATAATTTTATCGCCGGACATGTGATTCGACGCTCCTGAATGTACCATTTTTGCTTACTGTCATTATCTGCAATCCTGAAACAATGATATATTCCATCCACTCTCTCATTGCAATCTTTAATTTCATTTGCTGTTCTTCTCTTTGCAATGTATTTTCTCAGTTTATTGTTTAACTCATAACAAAAGCGTTATGAGCAATTTGGGAAGCACTTTCTTTTAATATTTTATGTCTACGGCTCAGTTGTTTCATTTAATTTTCGTTTAACATATTCTAAATTAAGTTAGTTCTCTAGACAACCCTCAAGGCTTGTAATTAATGATTCAAAAGAGTTCGGTAGGCTACGTAATAAAGTCGTTATTGTATTATAAATATATTCTTTAAGCGCATTGATTCATCATATCTCATACCTATACCATTTTCGCTACAACAATAATTTCGTATTGAGAGTGTTTCTTTCATAAACTTTAATTAATGTTTCCCAAATATCTTTACCGTTTTTCATGCTTTATATAAATTAGTTGATTATCATCGACTTATAAAAAAATCTTGGCTTTGGCCGATCTAGCTCTATCATCCCATTTAGTCATTTCCATCCCTTTCATAGGTCTTTCCATAAGCAAGACATCCCACAAACCTTTTTCACTAAGATATATTTCCAATTTAAATTTCCATACATCGAAATTTTGCCCAATCAGTTTAATGAAACTTACTTTATTTTCCATTTTGCATTAAACCAAAAAATAAAATGTAGATACAGTTATAAACCAACACTTTAAAAAATATCTTCAATATTTCAACAAAATTTTCAAACTAATAAAACTTGAAGTTAGTGGGTCTATAATCTGTTGGAAAAACTATAAATAATATAGAACAGTAACATAATTACCAATGTTAATGCTTTTACAACTATGACAATTTATTGACCGAGACTTATCTTTTTAACTTCATAAACAACTTTACAAACACCTTTCTTTAGCTAAAAAATAACCTGCTACTACTTACTATATTAACTCTACTCTATAATTCCCGTTCTATCCGCATTGGGCGCTGGGTGCTTGACATCAGGATTTTCTAGCAGCTCCCCACATTGTTATTAATTTTTGTTTTATATGTTATTATTAGGCAAGGTACGGCTTCATCAGATTGATATGAAACTGCCCTCTAATTTTCTTAGTTTTCGGGTCAGAAACAAGGTAACTTCCGTTTCATTATTACTCCTTCACAGCATATGATTCTTCCCAGAAGGGCACAGATTTTGATATTTGGCCTTTATGTTGCAGGTAATCGCAATGATCTGTTTGATACGAGATCATTAATGTAAAAATTAGTAGAGGTGTACTTCATTTCATGCTTTAATTTATTCTTTTCCCCAATGTTCATGACCCTATTATTTCTTCTGATGTTAGTACGCTCATATTCCATGAGTCTTTCTTGCTTATTGAATCCGTATTCTTCTGTAAGCAAGTCCTCGGTTAACATTCTTCTGCGATAGCCTTTAAAAACTTCTGTTGGATATACGTGATGTAATGGTAGGTGTTATTAAGAATAAATTCAATAAAACTTTATCGTTTTGGCCATAAAGTTTGTTTTTTATACTTCAGAAAGGTTCACATATATTTTCAAGTCTAATGGCGATGTTGAATAAGCTAAGGAGTTTGGAGTTGAACTACGACTATGTAGGTGTTTGAATCACATTTAGGTTAAGTCGATTTAACTGTCCTAAGATTAAAATTTAATTTTTTAGCCCTCTTTGCGATAAGCTTTTGTCCTTCGTTAAGCTTTCTATATGAAACTACCCAAGTCTCTGCGTATATTGCAGCTTCGTCTTTTTGATATTCTTTCATATCCTTCAAGTGCTCAACAGTTGCTTTTATAAAATCTTCTTTATTGCTTTTATAGTTCTCTTCCTCTTAATAACCTCTACGCATTCCTACGAAACAAGTAAATAGACATTTAATATCATAAATGTGGTGAGTATTCAAATGAATATTAATAATTAAAACATGAGTGAATATCTATTAATTAATTTATTTTCTAGAAATAATAAATAATTGAATAGATTATACATAATCATTACACATAATGTGTGTTTAAATTAAATTTTAATTTCAGTATTTTAACCAACTAAGCTTAATTGAAAAGCAAAAATTTGTTGTACTCACCTCAGGATCATCATTAATATTCGCATTCTTCATTGTCAGTCGATGATATGCAAGGTAATTGGGTTTCTTGGTCCCGTTAAACTTGGAACTCATCAAAATATCACACAAGGTAGGCTCATGAATATCTTCATTTCCTGCTCCTGATCTTTCGCTTTTAAATTTCTTTTTAAACTCTCGTCTATAACAAGTTCTCTTATTTGTTATCCGTTTCTTCATCGAATCAACGGATTCATTTGGTTCAACTTCTTTGAACTTAATTAATAAATTAATTGTTCCAGCCCTTATTTCGTTGAGCTTTATTTTTATAAATATCAGATTTTATTTACCACCCACGTGCATCTGGCAGCAATTGTGAGGGCAAGGTATCGACGGCACTCCAACAAACGATGACCTCCTTGGCACCTGAAGCACCCTAGGTTACGAAAGGTAACGGTGCGGTTCGCCGGACTAGGGAGAGACCGGATAGAGGGAGAATGGGTAGAAGGAGACGGTAAGGCGAGGCCGACCGTCGACTAGGGCGAGGAGGGACCTAGGGTTAGGACGAAGGGACGGGCAGGTCGGTGGAAGGCAGGGGAGTAGATGGGGGAGGACTAGAATTGATCTGACGTTGGAGGAATTCCAGCAAAAGATCACAGGTGGGAAGGACATCGAAGGAAGGGAAATGGGAGGTTTTAAACCGTTCCTGAAGGTGAGTGGGGAGACAGGAAAAGATAGCATGAAATAAAAGGAAGTCAGTGAGGTTGGGGATGGAGGCCTGTGCCACATTCTGGCTAACACGCGTGGCCCAAGACAAGAAATGAGGGAGGGAGAAGGGATCAGAGGGTGGGGAAATGAATGAGTCAGCCAAGGCCATGGCGACCCGAAAGCTTCCACCATACACCGAATTCAGGGTCTCCCAGGTGAAGTCATAACCTTCCTGGGACATGGCTATGTGGGTAAAGAGATTGGCTGGAGGGCCCCCGAAGACATCCCCTCAGAGCAGCAATTCGGCGTTGAACCGGCAATTCCAATTTTTGGGAGGCCGCCAAAAATTGCCGTTCGAAGGACGGATACAAGAGGACATCGCCTTCAAATGGGAGGATGGAAGGGAAAAGATGGGAGGCGAGTTGAACTCGCGCCAATTCCTCATTTAGGGAAAGAGGGGTCAAGGCAGGGGCGACCAGTAGGGGGAGAAGGGAGATTGACGATAGGGGCCAGGAATTCCACCCAGAGCTGACGGTAGCGGAAATGGAGATCTAGAAGATCACAATAAAAGGAGGAGCGAGACTCCTCCGGGACAGCACGAAGCCAAGCCAAGCATCCTCCTCAACCTGTTGAGACAGGGGTTTCAGCTCCTCCACTAAGGCTCTGGCCCGGGGCTGGGCATTGAGCGATGTCGGGGATATGCCCTCGGCCTGACGAATCCACCACCTTAAACGCTCCAACAAAAAGCTGAGGCGGTCGATCCATAAGACCACGTCGTTGGCAGGCTCAGGAGAGTCCGACGGGGAGGGTTCAAGGTCGGGATCTCCAACGGGGCTGACAAAGGGAGTAGGGGAGGATGACATTGCAGGCGGAGACAAGAAGTCCCCTGGGGGACTGTCAATGTTCATTGTTTCACCACAGGCAAGGCGATGAACAAGACGTACAAAAGTAAATAAATACACAAAAAAGGGAAATGAGTGAACAAAAGACAAACTAAGGGCGACGAGACTCAACAGTCCTGACCAAACTGGAAGGAAGAATAATTCCCGGGTTTCGGCACCAAAGTGTTGGGGGTATATACAAAAAAAAAAAATTTGGGGGACGGGGGAAATGTCAGGGCGTGAGGTCTCAAAGACAAACCAAGACAAAATTTAAATATAAAATTCACATAAATTATAATCTAAAATTGACGTGAAAGGTGGCCTGGCCAACACTAAATAATGAGGGTGTATCAAAAAAAATGACCGTTTAAACATAAATTAATATATATTTTTTCCTATAGTTTACAATAAAATTAGTATTCAAAATATAACCCATTGTTATCTATTGTTGCTTGCCATCTTTCCGCCAGTTGCTTGATCCCCTGCTGTACCACTCTTTATATGGCTATCGAAAAAATTCTGACCGCTGTTTCGACTTCTTGAAAGTATCAAATCTTTTCCACTTTCAGGACGTGGGCCATTGACCGAAACAAATAAAAATCTGATGGAGCAAGGTCTGGGCTGTAAGGTGGTGTGGAAGAAGTTTATCGATCCCTCAAGATTTTTAAATTTTCCTTGGTCTGACGGGAAGTATGCGGCCGGGCGTTATCTTTGTCTGAACAGAACTCCTTTTCCGATTGACCAAAGCTGGATAACGCTGCGACAGTTTTGCGTATACCTCTATCTAACTGTTCGCAATAGAGGTCAGAGTTAATTGTGGGTTCCATCAGTACGAATTCATGATGGATTTACACCTCATAGTTCCAAAATACGCAAAGCATTGATTTTTTTTTTTTTTTCGAATTGTGTCCTCTACAGCAACCGGAAGGCCGTTTGACCTTGACTAACACTGCCCACTAGTATCAGGATTTTCGCCAGTAAACCCATTTTCATCACAAGTGACAATTTTTTTGTACAAATCAGCAAATCGTAGGGTACATCAAGATATTTTTTGCAAATCTCTACCCTTTTGGTGGTTGCTTGGGGCTCAGCTCCCCGTGCGGGACCAGTCTGCTGCATCTTTTCACCTTTCCCATGCTGTGCAGAGGCGACATACAGTGTCTTGACGGCCCCGCACTCCTGCAAGGTCTCGAGTACTTATTGGCTGGATTTGAGTCCTACAGTTTCCTGAAGAGCATCATCGATATCCACGAATGGCCGCCCTGAGCCCTTCTTCCGTTTCCAAGGTGGCGTATCTCCACTGAGAAATTTTGGAACAACGCCGCGCGGTTCGCTCGTCTAGGAGACCTTCTCCTTCAATTCGTGATTTCACGAGCCGCCTCAGCGGAGAGAACACGATTTTTCCAATATGTCTCAAAAACAACAAGAATTTCGTAAGACACCGTCATGTTGCTTCACAGCAAAAACTTTTGGACTGAGGTAATATTGAGTCAGTCCAATGATGATAAATAAAGTGGGATTAATAGTCTAAAGAGTACATGGACTTGTGTTGGTAACAACAAATAGGATTAACCCGTATTTACTGTCCTTGGAATTCATGCATTTGACAAACGGTCATTTTTTTGATACACCCCATTAGACAAGACAAACTTAGTTTCCTTAATTAAAGATGTAAAAATGAATTGACAGACAAAAATTAAATATGAAATTATAGCATAATAAAATATAAAATTATGTTGAAAGTGGCTCGGTCAACACAAAAATAGACAAGACTACCCTTTACTATTAATTAAAAAATGTAAAGAAATGAAAGGATTGACAAAGGTTACAATATAAAATTAATGTGAAGTCAGTGTTGCTTTTCAGAATCTAATTTTTTGAATATTTGGTTTCAAGTTGAGTAACATTAATCCTTAAAATGGAATGAAGGTGATCATCTGAAAGCCGAGCGCGAGGACGTGGTTAGGCACTTTTAAAGTAGAAAAGTTTGTTCTCAAATGTACGTACTGTTCAATGCCATCGTCATTTTCATTCCATGTTTTCCTCAAATCGGATAAGATTCTTTACACTGCATAAAAATCTGATGAAGATGTTTCTTGCGGAAAAGATCCTGTAATGGTGTTTGGCATTGCAAGTCAGTTAGTTCTAATTGTAAATCATCTGGTGCCGTAGAAACGTCCACTGAAAGAGGATTTTCAAAAGCGTATTTCACTTTTATTCGGTGAAAATCTGCAATCTATCTTCGACAGTTTTCCTAAGTAATTGCCGCATCCGGTAATTTTTTTTTTGGAAAACAATCATTTTTCTTTCTTTACTTAAAGCTGTGCAAGTCGGATCATGTGAAAATCGCAGTGGTGGTATTGCCTGGGGCATTATCGGCCTAGGCGCATCAACACGGGATACATACTTGTGGTATGTTGCTCCATCATTGGCGTGGGCCCTCTTTATATTCAGGAGGTTGTCCTTTGGTCTTTCATCTTGATAGCAGAAAGTTAACGATTCCTTCGGAGGGGGAAAAAGCAACAAGATCTCCAATTGAGATTGCCAAAGAATTTCTTAACGTTAGATAATTGAAAATACAGTTTACGACGATTAGTAGTTGAAAACTGTAGTATGTATTCTTAGTGCAGGGATGGATTTCTTTGCAGTAGCTGTATATTAATAGATTTGTAGTAGAAACTTGTTCTTATTATATTATATTCCTTACGGCAATCCGTCAATAAGTCCCCGTTTACTACCTGCACGATGACGTGGGTCTTGTACCAAAGGCCATACTAGTTTGGTACCGGGCCATTTTTCTCTCGATTATCACATGAACTCGTTCCAGGGGTAGCCGTGCCCGTGCTGGTGGAATTTTTCACACAATTCTCTCTCATACCAAACATAGATAAATGGATTAATACTGTAACTAGCCAGTGGTGCCATCAAGGAGAGAAGACAGGTACCTAAGGTTTCTTATGGCCGTAAGAAGTGCTGGCGCGCTCTAGATTTGACCGGAACATTTGATAACTTTCTGGAAGGTCGCTACGGTATAAATAGAGGGACCACAGAGCGAGTTGAGAGAGTTCCCAGTTACAAACGAAGTTATTAGTTTGTGAAAAGTGTACAAAGTAACCACAAGTGAACTTTTGTGGTTTAAAGTTTAAATAAGTCTTATTAAGCGTTGCATTTAATAATTTATTGTGTATATCAATAAATTGTTGTGTTTTCTTTATTGAAGTTTGAGTATTTTTATCTATACGAAATCCACTTAAACTAGTTGCATACTAGTTTAGTTGGAAAAACATTACAATACAATCACTAGTAACGTAAATATTGAATTCTGCATGAAAAGTCCCAGGTTTAATTCGGCCATCTAAAAAAACAATAGAACCTCTTTCAATTGAATAAGAACTATAAATTTGATTATCTCATTTCTAATACGTATAAAAAATTGTTCTAAATCTAAAAAATTTTTTTTATTCCTTTCTGTGATACCCCATTTATTTAATGCTCAATACAACGCAAAATTCCACCAAAACTTAAATTGTTAATAAATACAAAAGTTGCTAATTTGCAACGTTCATTATAAATATTCATGTTAACGCATAGTAATAAAGATTGAAAATAAAAAGGCCAAGAATCGTATTTGTTGTAGTACTTCAACACAACAGTTGAAATTCTTGCCAACCTGTTTTCCAATGGTTCAGAAGTATCCATTTTCTGAAGGAATAAAGAAATAAACAACACTCAATTAAAAAACGTTTCAATCCAGCAAATTTGTATGTATAATATATATTGACATCACAAGTAATCGTGGGGTAGCATCCCTGCCAAGCCGAGCCACAAATGGTCCCTGCTTGCGGCCATCCCTACCACTCGGCCCCGGAACTCTCTTGTGGATTGTTGGAAAAATACCTCTTCCTCTATCTCGGTCACGTTAAACTCCACCACTATCCGCCATCGGTCATCCGATCAGTCAAAATCCCGGTAGCCTCCCTGGTGAACACTACTCCAGGCTGGAGAAGTATTTGGCTTCTACCACTAGACCAGCTCCTGCAACAATCCAAACGCAATTCCGGTTCCTTCTGATTCCTTCTGAGAAAAAGCAATAAGATCTCCAATTGAGATTGCCAAAGAATTTTCTTAACGTTAGATAATTGAAAATAAGTTTATTACGACGATTAGTAGTTTCAAAATCTTGAATACACCTATAACAATAGAGGTGACGTCTCCTATGTTGCTCAATCCAAATTTAACTTGTGAAAAAATACCCCCTGGAAAACTTGAGATAGAATCTTTAGAAAATAGGTTGCTAATATCTCCGGATGATAAATTGATATTTTCTTTCTTATATTTCGTAATTACAGAGGTATCAAATGATCTTTGTTCCCTTGCGAAAAGCATCTGTTTTTGTAACGCTTCGACCTCTTGATTCCGTATAATCCTGCAGCCATCAAATCCTTCGGAGGCTCGTAGATCCTGGTGGTATTTGGGTTCGGGTCAAGTATATAAGGACTGCTAACTTTATGAGGTGTAACATAATTTGCTAGAGCATTGCAAAACAATAGATCCGTAGGCCACACAAGAAATTGAATGTATAATCTAAGAAGTGCTTTCCGTAAAGAACTGAGAAGGTTAAAACGTCTAAGATAACCGGGTCATCAGCTGATGATGTTTATGGTACTATGATTTGCTGCTATTTACAGCAGATCAAGAAGAAAATCGCCGTGCCATATCAACTATGGACAGTGTTTAAATATACGTGTTATCTTACTGCTTGTCTGTTGACCTTATTACCTACCTTTGCCCCGAGCGGGGCGTGACAATTGGTGTTAGGTGTGAGGTATAATGAATACCAACTATCAATAATCTTAAAAATAAATGCTAGTAATGTATTGCGTTCTATCTCTGTACCTAATCCCTTAAGTATACTGTTCCTAGGACTTAGATAATATGTATTGATCTTATAAGTCACTTCCGCCTCGGTATAACATGTGTGTGTTTCTGCTATTTTCACCTCTACCGGAACACATTTGATTAGATGTATAACTTCTCCTCTAGTTAGAACTGTAAATCCTGCTTCTTTCTTATACGCATATGCAGATTCGTCTTCGGACGTTTAAGCTAATGCCAATAAATTAGATAGAGTGGAAGCTTGTGATAAGTATCACTGTTGCAATATATCATGATATAAGGAAGTCATTTTATCACCTACAGCCGTTCTACGTACACTATCTTTGTGTTAAGAAGAAGAAGAAGAAGAAGAAGAAAGTCTTTATTTTCCAAAATAGTATACAATACTCGTATTTTCAAAACATTACTTTTTTTTTTTTTAATTATTATTTTTAAATGTATAAAATTCATAAGAAATGTACACTTACATATATACTTATACACAAAATGCACAATGTATCATAATAAGTACAATATAAAGACAAATACACATGGTCCATGACCGTCAGTGTGGAGTCTGCAATACTTAAGGAAAACTCTTAAAGAAATTTAAAGAAAAAAGATTAAATAATAATAAAATCAATACTTAATGAAAATATATTCCTTTGAATTATTTCAATACCGCTGAACGCATACAATTTATACGAGTAAAAAACAGAACACAACCGTGGTTATAAAAAAATAAAGACATAAAACATTTTGACAGTATAAAACAGTATACATACTATTAAATACATTTATGTAGATTGGTAAAGGCCCTTTTTATTATTTTGTTATTATTATAATTATTATTATTTAAGAAACTTGCCCGTGATGAAAAGATATGAATGAGGCAACCTACCAGATCTTAAGGGCTGTGGCTCTTCAATTTTGATCTGAGGGCAAAGGCTGAATGAATGAAGTTCGCTAAGGCTAGCCAATTTTTACCATTAATGAACTCCAAAGCATCTACACTAGAAAGAGCAGAGGAGCCGAGCCACTTAGTACGTAGACTACTCAGTACTGGACACACCACTAAAAAATGGTGTAAGTCCTCAACTTGATCTTCATCACACAACGTACATTTTGTGTCTGAATCTTTAAAATGTTTACATTTAAGCGGCATAACATCTGCCGGCGTAGCAACGCCCCAAGGGAAGGGATCCCAAAAGGACCCCACTCCACTGGCCACAGATACTTTGTGAACGTAGATGGCGTCCTCCAGTCTAAAAGGCAAGCAGATTGACGGCCAAGTAGGCATAAGTAGATTCCTTTGTATGATGTTCTGTACTCAAGCAGGGCACATGCGGTGTAACGAGAATAGCGGAAAACTGTGTACCCGTGAAAATGCGGTGTAACGAAAGAGGTGAGAAACGAGACGCTCGTATACTTGCGGCAAACAAACAGAGAGAAAACGAAACACTCAATATGCGGGGTAGCACGTGGAAAATGTAGAGCTCTTCCGTGCGCGTACGAGCGAGGGTACAACAGAATAAGTACAAAACCAGCAGAGAACTAGCGGAGAACGAACGCAGAACTAACTGATTGTAGGTAATATGGAGAATGTACAATCGGAAGTTATCGTAATTACGAAAACGGCCGAAAGTGACATATGTGTTACAAAAAGTATAATTAGGGGACAAAAAGGCGTCAAGAGATTAAACATAGCGCCCACCTAAAATCGTTAAGATTTTACTGAGGGTACCATAATGGGAAAATTCAAGGAAGGATAGGGTATAAGGAATCAGGGAAAGCAGGGAGATAGGGATAGTGGGGTGAGTTACACTCAGCCCTGGATAGGAAGAGGAATGAGACTGCGCACCGGACGAGTGACAACGCCGTCACGGGTGCGAATGGAGGCGACGCGGGAGATATGATCGGGTCCAGGGAAGAGGTTAAGGATGCGCCCCAATGGCCACGAAAGCGGAGAGGTGTTGGCAGACTTGATGTATACTACGTCGCCCATAACATGAAAGTGAACACATATACATAACATGAATACATAACATGAAAGTGAACACATATACATAACATGAATACATAACATGAAAGTGAACACATATAAGTCGAGATAGATGGGCCACCTTTGGCAACAGTAGGGGGTGCTTTGAATGAAAACTCAACTTAGAGAGGGTCAGTCTCCCGCCCACCCTGATGAGACCGGTTGAATCCAAAAAAGGTGACAATTTGGAGTAAGGAATGGCGATGGCAGCGTTAGAATTCAAGTCTCGGGTGAGCTGGGGAAAATACTGACGCTGAGTAATTCGCACTAACGTTAACTCAGCCTGAGTCAGCTCTGACGCGGACAACGGTCCCTGAAACAAATCAGATTTAAATTTAGCAGCTCGAGCGTTATTAATAAAGCGGGTTATCCAGGCGAAAACACGTTTGAGTTTAACCAATGAAGGAACGTTTTGAATGTAGGCTGTTAAATCAGAGTTTGACGAATTTACAGAAATTAAACACTGCGGTTCAGCGGGTGACACAAGAGTATGATTAAGTTGGGCACTGTCAAACGGGGCAGGCCAATCATCAACAGCAGAATTTAAGAAGGCAGGGCCACGAAGCCAAAATCGCATTTTGTCATCGTTAATGAAGTTACACGGCAATATAGCTCTGGTGGCTAAATCAGCTGGATTGTCGGAGGTGGGTACATGAGCCCACTGGGCTTGTGAAGCAAGCTCGCGAATAGTAACTACACGGTTTGAAACAAAGGTGTTTAACAAGTGAGGAGGTGTGTGCAGCCAGTGAAGCACGTCACGCGAGTCGGAGAAGAAATGTATCCTTGAAGGAGCACGAGCGAAAAGAGAAAAATCGAGCGAAGCATATAAACGAGTTAAAAGTAAAGCAGCGCACAACTCGAGTCTAGGAATAGTGAGCGGCTTTAATGGAGCTACACGGGATTTAGCAATCCATAACGTAGGCGTAACGAGGGTGTTATCACGAAATACAATATACAAAACAGCGGCATAGGCTTGTGCGGAAGCATCGCAGAACCTAGCAATGTCTACGATTGAGGAACTTGTATGTGATATGTAGCGGAGAATGCTAAATCGTGATACAAAAGGTAATTGTTCGACTAGCGGTTGAATTTAAGTGAATAGGTAACGGGTCATCCCAATCTAGATTTGCGATCCATAACTGTTGCAGCAGAATTTTTAACGTGGACGTAATGGGAGCTAAAAAACCTAAAGGATCGAAAATACGAGCAATGTATGAAAGTAGATTTCTTTTGGAGAGCTCACCTTCGAATGGCGAAACAGAAAAACGAAACGTGTCAGATAATGGATCCCATAGGATTCCCAGAATTTTAATTGAAATATCATCAGCGTGAAATCGTATCGCAGAACAATGCGGATCATCCTGCCATTCATTGAAGAGGTCTCAGTGGTTTGATGACCATTTTTTCAGGTGAATCCACCTTTATTTAGTAATTCAATGAGTTGATGGCGAAGTGTCTGTGCGGCATCAATATTTGGGGCACCGATGATGATATCATCGACGTATGTGCAATGTCGGAGCGCCTGAGATGCAAGAGGAAATCGTTCACCCTCATCATGCGCGAGTTGAATGAGAACACGCTGAGCCAGAAAGGCAGAAGGAGTTAGACCGTATGTTACAGTGTTGAGCTCCATTTCTTGAATGGTCGCGTTGGAGCCAGTACAACAAACAATGTGTTGGTGTACGCGATCCTCCGGACGCACCAATATTTGGCGATACATTTTCTCAATATCGGCGCACAACGCCACGGCATGCAAACGAAATGATAATAAAATGGCATGAATATCCCGTTGAAGTTTGGGCCCTGACATTAGGCAATCGTTAAGAGAAATGTTGTTAACACCTTTAGCGGATGCGTTAAAAACCACTCTGATTTTACACGAGTCTTTCTGAGTTTTCCATACCACGTGATGAGGAATTATATATTTCGCGGAGGTGATAGCGTTCGACATATGCTGCAGGCGTAGATATTCGCGCATAAATTCATTATAAGCACTGAACTGAGACGGAATTTTATTGAGTTTATTTTCGAGACGATTGAGTGAATGAATAGGCGAGTAAGTGTTAACTGTAAGAGTAAGGGCTTCGGTCTTAAAAGGTAATGCAACGACATAACGCCCATCAGAATTGCGAGTGTGCGTCGTAGAAAAATGCTCCTCCACTCTATCATCATCTGGGTTAGATATATTTGAAGTGGGGATTTCTTCGATAGCCCAAAAGTTTTGTAGTTGAGCGGATATATCGCACGACATATGAAGCGAAATGGGGTCTACGAAAGTTTCATCATTTTCAAGAGGTCCAAGTATAACCCATCCAAATTGGGTTGCGATTGCGGAAGGAGTACTAGTATCGGTGCCGTAAGAATTTTGCAAAAGCAGTTGCGGAAACACGTCTGCGCCAAGTAAAACATCAATTGGAGAAGGAGTGTCGAATGTAGGATCGGCCAATGCTAAGTGCCTGAAACGAGACATGACGTCAGAAGAAATTTGTTTAGCGGGTAGCAACGGCGTAATAGAAGGCATAACCATGCTTGGAATGACAATTTGAAGTCGGAAACACGAGAGTGTAGCGTTAGGCCGGTGATGCCCGTAGCGGAAGTACGTGTATTACCCACACATGAGTTCGTAGACGATTCACAAATAAACCTAATGCATGTACGCAAGATTGTGTGACTACAATACTTGTGATCCCGGGTCAATAACGGCGCGAATAGTACGACTTTGGCCTATTGAGTCCATTATAGTGGCGGTTAAGGTACCTAGTAACACCATTGGAATATGGGGGTTTGATGAATTGAATAAACAAGTTTGTTCAGGAACATTAGAATCTGCGGTAGAAACAGAATTAACTTGAGGTGAAGCGTTATTGACTGACTGCGAGATAGGTGAATCACGGATAACCTGTGAATGCAACAGTGTGTGATGGCTGTTGGAATTACATAAGCGGCAAACCGATTTAGATTTGCAATATCGCCGGACATGTGAACCGAAACAATTAAAACATTTTTTTTGTTGGCGTATAAAGTCGTATCTTTGATCTATGGTTAGAGCGGCAAATTGGGGACAAGAAAACACCGAGTGAGCGGATTTACAATACACACAGGTTTGAGCGGATGATCTGGAGCGCTGTACCTTTGACATCGGTTTTCTGAGTGAAGATGAAGAATTCAACATACATATTTGCTTAGCATTCGATTTGAATTCCTTGACAGCTGTAGAGCCATGAGTGTTGAATGAAATACTGGGCGACAGTTCCAATATTTGCACCTGAGAAACTAAAAATCTATAAGTTGTTGATAGGTAGGAATACCAGCTGTGGCGATCCTGTCTTCGAATTTACGAGCTGTTACGGGATCTAAATTTTGAAGCTAAATCGAAAACAGCAGGAAGTCGCATAAATCTGACAAATTTGAAGCCTTAAGGGCACTGACAGAGTTTTGGTGAACATTCAAAAATGACCTGAGATTATTTAACGAAGGAGAAGAACTTCTCTTGAAACTAGTTATCTTTGATAAATACATAGCGGCAATTCTGCGAGCGTTAGCGTAACGGGAAACGAGTGCGTTGTACGCGACTAAATAATTTTCTTCAGTGAAAGAAAGGCCAGAAATAACAGCAGCAGCCTCTCCTGCTATGGCCGATTTCAAGTATTGAAATTTCTGAACTTGAGATAATTCTTTAACGTCGTGAACCCGCGACTTATAAGTACTGTGGAATTCAGGCCACTGATCAATATTACCGGCGAATTGAGGAATGGGTATTCGAGGAAGCGGATTGAAAATAGGGTGAGGCGTAGTACTAATATGCGTATCTGCGGTAAAAGGAGGAGGTGGCTCCTGCTTCTTTAAGAGTAAATACCGTGACTCAATATGTACGATTAAGTCCGTGAATGAATTGCTAACCTGGTTTATTTCGAGCTGATCGCTAGTTTCGAGTAAGAAATTAATATCTTTTATTTTACTTTGTATGGTTTCAAACTTTTCATTGAGTTTTTCTGCTCTGGATACATACGCCTGAAGGGTAGCTAATTGAGGTAACTGTAAAGCTGTTACTCTGTCATGAATAGCGGTGAGATTTGAAAATACTTCATCGCGGTCTGCAAGCAAACGGCGACTGGTCATGAGCAACTTGGCGTACCCAGGATCAGAACCCGGTTGTGCCTTGCCTTCAGTGTTAGGCATGGTTCCGTAATCGTGGACAACAGAGCTAGGTGTGCCCAGGATAAGAAGGAAGCGGGATATAAAATATTTTAAAAGAAACAACTGAGTTGTAGAGATACACATAAATGAAACAGTTTAACTGCACATAAAATAATTTATGATTCGTAAAATTCTTTAATTGTATAGAATTTAATTAATAATAATTAATATTGAGAAAAGAAAAGATGAATAAGCGATTAAATTGAATTGAAGAATAAAAGGCTTATTTCAATGTCATACGTTGACAGGTAAACATAAACAATAACAATGGGAATGTAAACAAGGCAAGGTTACATGAGGTTATAAGCCAGCTGTGGGAAGTGAGATAACAGCGCTCTAGCGGGGTTATATGTAACACTGCGATACACGGCGGGAAGTCGCCTGGCAACAAGAACTTTTAAAGGCTGTTTTTTGAAATTGATCTTTATACTTGAGGCCAACTTGAAAACTAAAGATACGTACAATTTTAACTTCGAATGTTATGATTATAAAGACATGCTCTGAACATGCACAATTTTGTTGGAAGATGTTACGATTTTTTAATTTTTTGAGATGAATTAATTGATTTAACAAGAGAAAAATTATTATTTTTATGAATCCGACTCGTTAAAGTATATTAGAAATAATTATGGATTTTAATTTAGAAATAAATTCACCGATTTTGAAAAGAGAAAGTTACTATTTTCACGAATTGGACACGTGTTAGATTAAAATTTGTTACTTTTATTATTTTGAATTTGAATAGGGCCAAAATTTATTTTTTCATTCGGCCAGGATGACCAAAAGTTTATTATTTTTCTAATTCGGCCCGGAGGACCAAAAATTTGTCTGATCTTGTCAAACAAATGCGGTAAGTGGATGTATTTGAGAGGGTGTAGTTCTGAATGCGGGGAAACAGAGAATAGTAATTTCAATAATAATGAATAATAGAACGCTTACCTTGTAAGATGTGGACACCGGCGTAGCAACGCCCCAAGGAAAGGGATCCCAAAAGGACCCCACTCCCCTGGCCCCAGATACTTTGTGAACGTAGATGGCGTCCTCCAGTCTAAAAGGCAAGCAGATTGACGGCCAAGTAGGCATAAGTAGATTCCTTTGTATGATGTTCTGTACTCAAGCGGGGAACATGCGGTGTAACGAGAATAGCGGGAAACTGTGTACCCGTGAAAATGCGGTGTAACGAAAGTGGTGAGAAACGAGACGCTCGTATACTTGCGGCAAACAAACAGAGAGAAAACGAAACACTTAATATGTGGGGTAGCACGTGGAAAATGTAGAGCACTTCCGTGCGCGTACGAGCGAGGGTACAACAGAATAAGTACAGAACTATCAGAGAACGAACTGAGAACAAACTGATTGGAGGTGAAGCTGAACAAATGAACGATCGGAAATTATCGTAATTACGAAAACGGCCGAAAGTGACATATGTATTGCGGAAGGCATATATTGGGGGACAAAAAGGAGTCAAGAGATTAAACAAGCTACTATTTATATAAAATTCATATGGCACCCCATCTGGCCCTGGCGCTTTATCATTTTTAGACTTATTTATAACAAAAATTAGTTCATTTAACTTAAAATCACAATCTAGACTTTCTACTTCGTTAAAGGTTGGAGCGTATAAAATTGGCGATGCACGAAGCTGGGGGTTAAGCAGTTCTCTAAAATGGTCAATCCACTGTGCACTTATTATGCTAACTCCCAATAGAAATTTACGTTTTTTTAGCAACTTAACTGCACCCCAAAATTCTTTACCATCTCTAGCAGTTTTAAATTTATCTACTATCTGACAATGATATAACTTCTTCTTTTTTCTACATAACATTTTATATTCATTTATGCTATTATTGTATTGAGCTTTTATCCAGTAAGACTGTGTATTTCTATACAAATTCAGAAATGCAAATGCCCGCCTCCTATATTTTCTGCATTCGCCATCAAACCATTTCTGTTTGGTAGGTGTGCCCATTTTACTAATGTAGTTTTTCCGACCTAGGCTTGACGCATCCCGAATATTGTTTATAAAGTAGCACCCCATTTCTCTTGGATCCTGAGGAGTAGGATTACATTCTATTAACTTTTCAAGCTTTCGTTTAAAATATTTTTGATCATTTTTTGACCAAATTAACTTCGGAATGAGAGGGAGAATGATATCGTTTTTCCCAAAAGTTTGGTATTTAATTGTTAATTCTAAGGGCATATGATCCGAGAATATTTCAGTTAATATTTTGAAGTTGTTAATCATTTTTAATAAGTCAAAGTGTACACAGCAGAGATCATTAACTGAACTTCCGGGCCCCCCAACAAATGTGTAATTCCCCTCTCTGTCCCCCGGTGCTCTACCATTCAGTACTGTTAAATTATTATTAGAGTCGCAAAGTTCTAAAAATTGTTCCCCTTTATGATTCTTAACCAAATCTTTAGAACTCCTTGTGAGTGAAAACAGAAATTCCGACGGAAATAACTCCTCAGGAATGCATTGACTGTCACCTATTCTTACATTATAATCTCCCAACAATATAATTTTTTCCTCAGAATAGTTATTCAGAGTATTTACTAAACTTTCAAATTCCTCCACCTAATTACCAGTACCCAAATATGAAGGTAAAATATAAAACTCTAATTCAGGAAACGTACAATGCAACAAATAAATTCCGTTCGAATTTACAAATTTTACAAAGTTATAAAATACACTATTTATTTTGATTCCATACAAACAACCCCCGCTTGCATGGCCAAACTTCGAATCCCTTTTTGCACTTAACCAACACAATTTGTAATCCCCAAAATAATTTTCTATTTGACCGAAATCTTTTTCTTTAATATGAGTTTCAAACAACAAAAATATATCGTAACTTTTAATAAACGAAATGAAACTAAAATCTTGTATTTTGTTCTTAATGCCACATACATTGTAACTAAGAATTAACATTAATTGATCACTACTCACATTATTTACCACAGAAGATCCACATCTAATTTCTTGCCATAACGGGATCACTTTTTTGGAAAAGCCTCTTTCTTGGCTGGGGTGCTGGGAGCTCGTAGGTCCAAATTAGCGATCCTTCTCAGCAGTTCATATCCATCTTCACCTTCAGACACTAAGCCTCTTTCTTCATGCCAACAAAATTTTTTATTTTCAAACATCATGTAGTCATCTCCCATTTTGATTTTCGCGTCTGCACGAATTTTCATTATTTTATATTTCACCTCCAACAGTTTCTTCTTCTTGTTCCTAACCGTGAATGGCAAATCCTTATTCACCCAAATTCCTGTACCTTTTAAACGATTTGTATTTCTTAATATTTTAAACACATCCGAAGCCTTGCAGAATTCCACCAAAATAGGCCTTTTTTTTATATGTTTTTGGGCCTATCTTAAAGGCCCTATCCATACTAAGCTCTTCTGGTATGCCCAACACATTAGCACAAACTTCTTTAATTACTTTACCCTCCTCTCCGTCTTCCACCTTATCAAAAAAGCAGTGATCAGAAGAACTTTTTTCGCGCGGCTGCCTTATTCGGCCACGTAAGATACAAAAGTTGTCAAATCTATGAAACTCGAACCTCTAATGGTCTCGAAAGTTGGTATTTCGCTGGGTTCATTTAGTATTATTAAGGATCTTGAAGCTAAATACTCCTCCAATATTTGACCTCTCCCATTTGTGATTGTGTCGTACCAAGCAGTGGAGCGGGCATTGCTGTCCATTCTTATCAGTAAACGACCATTAGAAACTCTTAGCATACTATCGATCTCCACAACATCCCTTTCAATTTGACCGTCATATGGCAAATAAACGCTGGCCATCCAAAAGTGAAAATTCCCAAATACCAGTTCCACCAGAACTTCATCTTCATTTGAATTTTGAGAATTCAGTATAGCGACAATATTTTCATTAATAATTATAACAGGCGCTCTTATTCTATTATTACCTTCATAATAAATTTTATAATTTAAGGTTGGATGAAGTTTTATTTGCTACAGTATTATTGCAACGTCTTTTTTGTTAAAATTTATAAAATTAGTAAGTACGTGGTGCGCTCTATTGGATCGTATGAGATTTATTTGAACTATCGAAATTTTTGTTAAAGAATTGTTAATTTGTTTGTTTTGTTTATAGGCCATAATCTATGTTACTCTTTTTAATGTTTATTTTGTTAATATAACAAGGGCAGGTAGTACTGAGCGCTGCGTGTTTAGTATCCACTTGTTTATCACTGGATGAATACTTGTTGTATTGAATACAATTTACGCATGAATATTCTGTTTCTCGGGCCGTACACTCTTTAAGTGAATATTTCGCGGAGCAAAGTGGACATGTGAGTGTTCCCTTACACTGTGAAGTGTGGTGACCAAATTTATTGCAGTTATAGCAACGACTAATTGTCAAATGATCCACTACAGAACAAACGTTCCAGCCCATTTTAATTCTTCTTTCAATAAACAACTTACGTAAGTTTGCATTTACCTCAATAATTAGAAACCTATTACCTCTTTTATTCTTAAACAAATTTTTAACTTGAATCGTATCACTATCATTAATTATCTCTATACAATATCGTACAATATCACTATCACAATATCGTATCACTATCATCCATTGTGATTTCTTCCGGTATATTACTTACTTTTATTCTTGGTAGCATTTTATTTATTTTAGTAGCGTGAAGTTCCTTATTACAGACTTTATTTACTGCTTCACACAAAGTTTCAACTTCATTTTTAGTAGTACATTCTACCATAACGCCGCCATTAGAAATTCCCTTCAGATTTTGAATACCTAATTCTAGTTTACAGGGATCGACCTTTTCTTTTAAAATTTTTTTGTTTCATTGCTAGTTTGTTCTTTATTTGGATTTATAACCGCCTTAAATGAGACTTTTTTAAACTTATCCACTGACCTGTTTACTGATGGTGTTAACACTCTGTCCGAATAGGTGACTTTCTGAGCTGAAGTGTTATTCATTGCCAATAGTTTTCTATTTAATTCACTTATTTGAGCTTTATAACTATTATGCACTCCATTTAAAGTTTGAATAGCTGACAAAATATCTTTTTTTAATTCGTTTTTCAAATTACCACTCAAAACTGTAACATTTTTTAATATATTTATAGCACTATTAAAACTTTGTTCATTATCGTCCGCCATCTTGTCTGTGTGTGTGTGTTTTTAAATAAATTTACTCTGCATGTTCCATACATATATTACATGCGTTTATAAATACTTAATTCATAAATCTACCGTTAATTCGATAGTTACAAATAAAATCTGATTTAGAAATTAAATATACACATCATTACTATGGCGAGCGGCAGTATGCTGTTGTAGGTTTGTGGTTTGGAACTCGGGGAACAATCCCCAAAGAAACTGCCGACTTCTTCAGGAAACTGGGCATCCATTCCACTTGCTTCCACAATCTTGCGGAGTTGATCATAATCGACTCTTTGGGCATAGTCCACCATCACATATACGGTGCTTAGCTCTTACCAGCATAATCTCTTACCTTAACTAATGACCAAGACTATTTGTCTTATTTTTATTTTACTGTTTTTTTTTTTACTGTTTGTGTTTATATTTATTCAAATTACCTATATTTTGACTTAGACATTTTTGTCATAATATTTTTTCACCTTGACGCTAAATTCGTTATTAATTTTATTGGGTTACATATACTGCTTTTTATGTTATTTAATGCTGACAATTTCCTAATGTTAAGTGGAGGTTCTGTTGTTACTTTTATATTGTGCCCTCTTTTGAGGTATAAGTTAATATCTTTGACTGATTATGTACTCTGTGTTCGAGCAACCCAATATAGTTGGCCAGCACCACTTGTATTGTTTATCAATGAAGTGTTTCTCTCTCTCTCTCTCTCTCTCTGCAAAATTAATATATACAATTAATTACACATAAGAATTTATTCTAAGAATCTATCAAATTCAGTACTATTTACAAATTTACCAAAAGCACTGCACAATTCATCTTTAACTAGCACTTTCTTGGGCGGTGGCCATTGTACATTTAGTGTTACTACTCTGTCAAACATTTCACATTCAAATAGCACATGGTGCCAAGTCTACTAAGTAGTAGCATTACATCTGCAAACTGGATTTGGCAAAATGTTGAAGCGGTGAAGGTACTCTTTAGTTCTTCCGTGACCTCATAACACCTGTGTTAATTTATAATTAATTATAACTTTAGATTTCTTTCTGTCTTTCACCGTCGGGAAAAACTCTTTTGTTTGACTTTATCAGAGTTGCTCCCACGTAACTAAACTTTCCTCTTGTAACGTGAAACTGATAAACGTTTTTGGTGTATCAGTGAAACACACTTCAATGCTGGATTCCTCTGATGCTTCCTTGGCAAGCATATCCGCTCTTTCATTGCCCAATTCTCCAGTGTGTTTGAGCTATTATGCTGTTCACACACACACACACACACACACACACACATGATTACAGATGACCTTATGATTGCCGTCAAAGGGAAAAGTGCACTAGAAGCTGAATGTGTTGGAAATGCCTGCCTGCGAATAGTTGAACATTGGTCTGCCAATAATAGAATTATTTTCAGCAGCATCAAATCCAAAAGTCTCATCACATCCAGAAAATTTGTTAACACATCGCTTTCATTATATTTAAATAACAAAAATGTTTGAGCTATGCTGTTCGGGAATTTAAAAAGCGACACGCGCCGAGCAGCATACCTCCGGGTGGTGTGGAAACTGTTGCAAGAAAGAATGAATGAATTATTTGACTAGTTTCAATAGCTGTAAGGAGAAGTGAGTTTGAGCTATGCGGAGGTATGCTGCTCGGCGCGTGTCTTTTTAAATTCCCTTGCGTTATATGATTTAGGTATCACCATGGGATCTGACGGTGCGTTATATGTCAAATTTTTCAACCGGAAGTACCACATTACTAATTTTCTTTTTTACTTTTATGCGATTTTCTCAAAAATGGCTCCGATTATTTTGTTTAAACTAGGTATATCAACTACACATACAAAGAGCTACAACTTTTATTTGAAACATTTCTCCGGGAAAATTCATTTAAGGGCACTTCTGGGGGAGGGGGGGGTGGGTGGTTACGTTTTCATCTTAACTGCTATTTAGTATTATTGACAATTCCGTCATCTAAATAATGTTAATTAAAATTAGGTACGTTTTTGAAATTCCGAGTTTGAAAAAATTCGATAACAGGAAGTGCGTTTGTTTTAACACTTTACTAAATGATCACTTTTCACTTTTTCGCGATTTTCTCAAAAATGGCTTCGACGATTTTCTTGAAACTTCGTATATAAACTAAACATGCAAAGATCTAATGTAATGTTTCTATTAGAACCCCTGATAGATTCCGTCAGGCGCAAAACATACTGGGCAGGTAAAGGCAAATCTCCAGGTCTCCTCTTTATTCTGTTGTCCTTGCCAGTGTAGATGGAATGCCACGCAAAAAATAGAATGTCCTTGCGTCGCATAGTGACATTATTTTCAACCCATATTTGTCGGGTTTCGATGGGATATACGTTTTGAATGGACAGGCACCCCGAAAAAAAACTCAGTAGAGTCTCATCTACTGTGACATATTCAGATGGACTATAATTTTTTTCACTGTTAGATTCAAACATGTCCCACACTTCTCTGAAAGCCGCAAATTTGTCGTTGATTTTTCTGGCCTCTCTGGTGGCTTTATCATCGAAGCGGATATAAGTGGAGTTCCAATCAAGCATTCAAAGAGTAAAGATCGTGTCTCTGTTATTCTACTTTAGAAAGTGGTGAATTAATTATTTGTGGATAATTTTTACACTTATAGGAAGTAATTAGGAGTGAGAGTGTTTACACAGACATTCCGAATTTTTTAACGAATGGTTATTGAGAAATAAGAAAAAAAAAAAAAAAAAAAATAGTTTTTTTTCTCACATCCAAGAAGTTTGAATTACAAATACAAGAAGCTAATAAGAGTGGGGGGATCATGTGAACATAGGTGAGTCACTGCTGTTTATCAACACAATAGTATAATATAGTTGGAATAGAGTGAACTTATTACAGTCAAATAAATATTGTTATTAAATTTACATCTTATCTTACTAACACATAGTTTTTAGTCTATATATATCATAAATTTGAAAATTAGTTAATAAGTAATAATATTCTGATTATTTAATAAACGGCACAATGGATTTACAGACTTTTAAATATATGATTTTAACTTTGCATAATGAAATTAAAGAACAAATTAGTAAGGAAACGGTAACCCATAAAGAATTGTTACTTGAATTCAAAAAGGAAATAAAAAAAGATATGAATTGTCAAACGTAAATGTTATTAAATAAATTTACTGAAAAAATTGAATCATTAGAGGCTACTGTCAAACAACAAGAAGAGAAAATTCACTTTCTGGAGAAAGAAGTAAGGAAACGAAATTTGATACTAGACGGACTAGAAGAGTCTGAAACAAATATTTATTTGTTACGAGAAAAGGTTATTTCATTTGCGAAAGAGTTTTTGTGTATAAATTTGCAGGAGTTGGAGATTGACAGTATTAAAAGGCTAGGTGTGAAACAAGGAAATAAATCGAGAGCAATACTTATCACTTTAATCTCTCAAGATAAGAGAAATGAAATTCTTAAGAATAAACGTAAATTAAAAAATACTGTTTTTTTATATAACAGAAGATTTTCCAAAAAAGTAAGAATTAAAAGAAAGCAACTATTGGAGGATATGATGAAGGCAAGGGAAGACGGAAAGTATGCAGTTATTCGTTATGATAAGTTAATAATAATAATAATAATAATAATAATGTTTGTTTATTAAATAACTATACAAAATAATACAAAACATAATGAAAAAAAATAACTAAGAAAAACAACACAATGCATGGACATTATGTCCGTCTGCAGAGGTTGACCTCACATACAAGAATACATACATTAATACAAATATTTTTCATCTATGAAAACACGTTTTTTGTTTCAAAACCAAAAGGATTCTTTATCACACAAAAATAAAAATAGCAACCGCAAAAATAATATTAACAAATTTAAATTAATTATTGAATTCCGCAAAATTTACTTAATAATTCACATACATAAAATAAAATTTAAAAATTGTAATTAGAAATCAAAAACTGTCTGTAATTAGCAGCCTCCAAGTGGTACCAATAAAGGCGCTTAAAACTATTATTCTGCCCATTCAAGTAACTAATTATTTCAGTTTTAGTTAGCGTTTTCCTATTAAACCACCGGATTCTAAATTCTTTAAGAATTGGACATTCAGCTACAAAATGAAATAAATCTTCAACTACATTGAGATTACACATTGAACACAGATGTCTCTCGCTTGTACGACCCACTCTATAGTTCAAATTTATTAGCTGCCCCCTCAATTTCATTATAGTTTGCATAAAGTGTAACTTGTTTGTATCTTTAATGTAGTGATTTTGACCCAAATCTATAATTAACTCTTTGTACAAACAATGAAAAGTTGAATTCGCAACTTTAGCCAACAAATTTCTTCTAAAAGACTCTTTTATTTTCTCTATCAATACGTCAAATTGTTTCTCACCTCCACTATCATAACTTATTATTTCCATATCGTGCCTTTGACAAAAATCATTGAATTGTTTAAACTAAATATTTTTTCTCTTATAATTTGTTCTGCTAAAATCTTTGGTAACCGTGTATTTGGTGGAGTAAGCACTTTCCGAATGTAACGATAATGTAAGCTCAGTGTAAAAACGAATATAGGTGTCAAGCCCGATTCCAGATATATTACATAACTGGGCGTGTTTTTTGGTAACAGAAACAATCTTTTAATGAAAAAAGTATTTAAACTTTCTATTACATCACTCCATAAGAACCCCCAGGTTTGCGCGGCGTAACTAATTATGGCTCTAGCTACTGCATTGAATATTTCAAATTTAACTGAAATCGGTACACCGTTTTTACTGAATATGTTACTGTAATTCGCCATAATACTTGCTTTAGCCGCACGAAGTCGATCTTCAAAGTGGTATCGGAAAGATAATTGTGGAGTTAACCAAACACCCAAATATTTATATTGTTTGACCACTTCTATTTCCGTTCCGTTGAAGTACCACTTCTCATTCCTGGCTAATTTCCCTCCTCGCCTGAAAACCATAACCTTCGACTTATCAAGATTAACCGACAAATTCCAAGTTTCACAATAAGTGGACAATCTATTAATCATACTCTGAAGGACTATTGGGTCACTAGCCACAATCACGACATCATCGGCGTATAACAAACATTTCACAGTCACACCGGCCACACGAATGCCACCTCCCAAACAATTTTCGATATCGTTCAAGTACAATGAGAATAATAACGGCGATAATAAACATCCTTGTTTCAGTCCATTTAGAGTTTTAAACTTACTAGTTAATCCGTTAGGGGTCCATACCGATCACTATCACTATACAAACCCTTTAATGTTTCAATAAATTTAGTAGACAGCCCTAGTAAGGAAACGAAATTTGATACTACACGGACTAGAAGAGTCTGAAACAAATATTTATTTGTTACGAGAAAAGGTTATTTCATTTGCGAAAGAGTTTTTGTGTATAAATTTGCAGGAGTTGGAGATTGACAGTATTAAAAGGCTAGGTGTGAAACAAGGAAATAAATCGAGAGCAATACTTATCACTTTAATCTCTCAAGATAAGAGAAATGAAATTCTTAAGAATAAACGTAAATTAAAAAATACTGTTTTTTATATAACAGAAGATTTTCCAAAAAAAGTAAGAATTAAAAGAAAGCAACTATTGGAGGATATGATGAAGGCAAGGGAAGACGGAAAGTATGCAGTTATTCGTTATGATAAGTTAATTGTGAGAGATTTTATAGCAAAAACTAGTAACAAAAGAGGCCTAAGTATAACCCCTCCAAAAAAAGAAACAACACCACAGACTTCTGATAAAAGTAATAAAAGACCTAAAGCTCAAGAGTACTCCAAGAAATTAGAACAAGTTTCTATATGTTCACGTTCTTCAGCAGGAAAAAGTAATGAAGGTAATGAATAGCAACCATTATCAACTAGGCCCGGACAATTAGAAGATAGGAACTCACTTCTCCCAGTAGGACTTGTCAGCCAGGGAGAATATGACTTAAACCTCCCATTAAACAATAAAAGTATAGTTAAAAATAGAAATTCAAAATATGATAATACGTTTGACATAAAAATCGGCACATTAAATATACGTACATTACGCTCTGAAGATAGATTGATTGAATTAGAAAATGCACTGTCTAAATCAACTATTGACATTTTAGGTATTTCTGAGGTTAGATTGGGTGAAGAAAAAAATTATCAATAGAAAGTCAGGATATATTTTTGCTTACTGTGGTGAAACTTATGGATGTCGAGGTATAGGATTTTTAATCAAAGGATATTTAAAAAGCAAGATCATCAAGTTTCAAGGTTTTTCAGATAGGATTGGTTTATTACAAGTACAAATAACAGGTAAACGAATGTTGAATTTGATTCAGGTGTATGCACCTACAAGTGAGTCGGACGATGAAGAATGTTACGGCTTTTATAATGATTTGAGTATGGTGATGAATACCATTAAATGTAACTTCCGGAACCACGTATTAATAATGGCTGACTTCAATAGTCAAGTGGGGAAAAAAATAATAGATGATGAAATAGTTGTTGGCCATTATGGTTATAAACAAAGGAATTTAAGAGGAGAAGTATTAGTCAATTTTTGTTTGGAAAATAAATTATATATAATGAACACCTTTTCTTTTTTAAGAAAAGGATAGGAAAGAAATGGACATGGCTTTCCCCTAATGGAAGAGTAAAAAATGAAATAGACTATGTGTTAGCTAAGGATAGGAAATTAATTAAAGACATAGATATTTCAAATAATTTCAACTTTCAAACTGATCACAGGTTAATAACTATTACATTAAATGTTAAAAATTTTAATGTTAGACCTAAACAGAATTGGAATACTGCAGTACCAACATATCCGGATGAATTAAAACAACAAATTATACAAAAAATTGAAGAGGAAGTTAGTAAAAACACAACATCCATGGTACCACAATATAGTGTCCATCATTTTTACTTAAATTTAGAAAAAATAATAAGAAATACTTTCTCTACAATAATACCAACCCTCGCAAAAATCAGCGTCCTTTCTTCAACTACATTGGATTTAATTAATCAAAGAAATGAAATGAATAAACTCGAAGGAAGTAAAAAGAAAACAAAAGTAGGAAAAATAAAATTCAATGTTATGTGTAAATTAGTTAGATATCATATTAGGAAAGATATTAATGATAACGTCAATAAATTAATTGAAACAGCTCTAAATAGTTCCAACAGTATAAGTAAATTAAAAAAGCAACTAAACACTGGTCATGCGTGGATAAATAATTTAAAGGCAAACTGGGCAATAAAGTCAAATTCAGAAAGGAAATTGTTAATATCGCAACGAATTTTTTTAAAGATTTATATTCAGCGGATAGTGATGTTCAAATGGTAAAGTATGGTAAAAAAGATGAGAATACTCCGGAAGTTACTATTGAAGAAATAGAACAGATTATTAATAGTTTAAAAAATGAGATAGTGACGATATATCTAATGAAATGTTAAAAATTTCTTTTTTCCCTCTGAGAAATCATTGGGTGCAGCTTTTTAACATGATAATGATGACTGGAGATGTACCAAATTCGTGGTTAAAATCGGATATAATTTTACTACCTAAAAAAGGAGACTTGGAGGATCTGAATAATTATCGACCTTTGAGTCTTACTTCTACTGTATACCGGATGTTTTCTAAACTTATTCTAAATAGAATCAGGAATCAGTTAGAAGAACAACAACCAGTTGAGCAGGCTGGATTTAGGGCCAGTTTTTCTACTATAGATAATTTGCACGTAATAAACCAGGTTATTGAAAAATCGTTAGAGTTTCAGACAAACATATATTTAGCTTTTATCGACTATGGGAAAAGGTTTGATTCTGTGTCTCATAAATTTTTGTTTGACTGCTTAGAACATCAAGGAGTCGCACACACATATATATTAATTTGATAACAAATATTTATTCCAGTAGTGCAGCTAGGATTAGGATGGATAATTTGGGACCATATTTTAGGATATATAAAGGAGTTAAACGGGGTGACCCATTATCGCCTTCTCTCTTCAATTGTCTAATAGAAGAAGTATTCAGGAATTTGGAATGGAATAGTAGTAGGTATGGTCTATATGTGAATGGGAAAAGACTGACTAACATCAGATTTGCGGATGATGTCGTTCTTTTTGCAGAGTCACCAAACATGCTGGAAAGAATGATAAATGAACTAGTTGAAGCTGGTAGTTTAGCTGGACTAAATTTAAATTTCAGTAAAACATTGCTGTTTACGAATGGCCCCAGAGTAGAGGTTAAAGTCAATGGTGTGCCATTATCCTGGGCGAAAGAAGTCATCTATTTAGGTCAGACGATTTGTTTCCAAGATAGATGTAAAAAGGAAATTGATAGAAGGATAATTCTCGCCTGGAAGAAGTTCTGGTCCTTAAAATTCGTATTAAAAAATAAAAATATTAGTGAAGTGAAGAAAGGGCAAATTTTGGATAGTTGTGTGGTACCGTGCTTAACGTATGGTTCACAGACATGGACCCTAACAAAGAAAGATATGCAAAGATTAAAAACTACTCAAAGAGCAATGGAACGTAGTATATTGGGCATTAAACGCAAAGATCGTGTCAGGTGTGAAGCTATAAGGAGGAGAACCAATGTGAAAGATATTGAAGTTAAGATTAGAAAAGCATATTGGCAGTGGGCTGGACACCTAGCTAGAACTAATGATAAGAGATGGTGTAAATTAGTTACCTTATGGAAACCTTATTTCAGTCGAAGGAAAAGAGGGCGACAGAAGAAAAGATGGACTGATGAGTTGGTGAAACATGCAGGTTCATCATGGATCAAAAAAGCACAAGACAGGGAAGAATGGAACAGAATGGGAGAGGCCTATGCTCTGTTAGGGCCTGGTTTTAGTGAATAGTAATAGTAGTATGCATTACTATGATAATTAGTGAATATAGAGGACCGATAATTTACATTCTTATGAATTTGTTTAGTTAATTATTCTTTTTTTAGTTTGTGAAGATGATGTGTTTTATTTTATGTTCTGTATATATTGCTGTAATCTAAAACCAAATAAAGGCTATTATTATTATAAAGGCAAATCTCCAGGTCTCCTCTTTATTCTGTTGTCCTTGCCAGTGTATGGAATGCCACGCAAAAAATAGAATGTCCTTGCGTCGCATAGTGACATTATTTTCAACCCATATTTGTCGGGTTTCGATGGGATATACGTTTTGAATGGACAGGCACCCCGAAAACTCAGTAGAGTCTCATCTACTGTGACATATTCAGATGGACTATAATTTTTTTCACTGTTAGATTCAAACATGTCCCACACTTCTCTGAAAGCCGCAAATTTGTCGTTGATTTTTCTGGCCTCTCTGGTGGCTTTATCATCGTAGCGGAGGTTTTCTAGCAGAAATGCAAACCTTTTCTTGCACATAGTGCAACGGAATACCGGAGGTCCATAGGTTGCTGAGAACATCTCATCTACACTGAGCATAGAATTTTTTAGGACACCACTCATGAAGAGAAGGCCCATCAACCCTTTTATTTCAACGCTCTCTGTTGGTGAATGAAACCACTGGACCGTATTATACTTTTGCCTAGATTTCTCGATTTCAAGATTTGTGTACAAAACAATTTTTTCTATAATTTTCGAATCTATAAATAATAAAAATATTTCCAATTCACTAGTGACCCCCCTCGCTGGTGTCCTAGAAAATTTTGAATGGATGGGTTTGTTGGTCCATATTGTCTCTAAGTCTTTACCTAGCTCAAAATTTCTCGTATCATCTACATCTGACTGAGAATTATCAAACTCGACTGCTCCTGCCGCACAATGAAATACATCATCCTCGTCACCAGTATTAGATAATACATCATCCTCGGTTTCTGAACAGTTTTCTGCATCGATACTGTCGCCATCCTCTGACTAGCCTCCTGTCGGAGAAACTCGTTGTATATCTCCTCAGGAGTTCTAAGGAGTTGATGCGCCATTTTAGTAAGATACTAGAAGAGAAAACAAAACGTAGATGTAATATAAACATCAATATGGGGTTGAATCCTCCCCACAAAAGAAACTAATAAGTGTGACGTAAACAGTACGGTGGGGTCGGATCCAACCCGAGCGCGGGTAATGTAGGTTTCGGATAGAGAGGGTAGCTGCAGCTCACTCACCAGACTGACGTGGCCTCCTCGGCGTTCTCGGGACGACTGGCTGGTAGGGTAGCTGGAACCACAGCGCTCTCAGAAAAGGGAGTGGGGAGTTATAAACAAAACAGACTCGCTGGGGTCGGATCCAACCCCAACCTTACCGTTAGAGGGTTAAAAGTGAAAATGCGAAGAGGTAAAGACACGAGTAGTGAAATTCGTAAAATCATAATTGAAAATAGGAAAAGAGGAGCCCTCTAAAGAAATGCGTTTTTTCCACTACATTATGACTATTGTATGAATATGACTGTCATTAACTGTATTTATTCCTTTCTTCTTGCAACAGTTTCCACACCATCTTGCGGTACGTGCCCGGCGCGCTTCGCTTTGTTATTTGGTGAGCGATCACCAGGGTAAATGAGCTATTTAATAATTATAATCATTCATCAGTTAAAAATTATGGATTCCAAGTTAATCAATTTGGGTTTTACTTTAGTAACTCATTTTTCCTAGTTACACTATGACAAATGAGCTTATATTCTTTTTTTACAATTAAGCAACAATTACAATTTGGAAAAATTATTTTTAAATGAATTTAACACATTCTACATCTATTTCTGGGATTTTAATTTATTAACTCATTTTTCCTAGTCATATTATAACACCTGTAGCTGAAACAAAATTATGAACAACATAACAGCCCAGAATCTCCCAATGACGATCTTATTCATAAATAGCATGCGTAAAACATAAAATAATGTAGAAATCAAAAAACACAAAAACTTATTTTTGTAATTTAAACTTAATCATGCTTACAACAAAAAAGAAAACGCATAACAAAAACATGCCGAGAACTGATAAATTTAAAAAACAAAGAATACTTATTTATTTTTTTTTCTAGGAATTTAAATTTTATTTTATTTCTCATAAACAACATGCACACAATGTGAATACAACCTGAATAAAACTGTTCGTTGTCCGGGAATCATTAGAGGGGATATACGGTGGCCACATCTTTAAAGAAATGATGGAGACGATTCTTGCGGGCGGGATGTTGCCTTTTCCAGTAATGTTCCGCGAGATACCCCAGGAAAGTTCTTCGCGCCTACCACAACGCGGTATGCCACTACGTACATCGCTCCACATTCGCTCTACATTCTGCATATGCGCCCCAGTCTGGGGATCGGCAAAATTAACGGAGTGGTTAACCCGTAAATATTGGCAATCACGGTCAGTTAGTAGAGGGTCGTAACCCCTCCAGCAATCCGAAATAATAGTCGTCCCGGGTAAAATTCTGTCACGAATGACAGCCATTAAAGTTGCGGCCGTCCTATTTTCAACAGGTTGGAAGAAGCACTTCTTAGTTCCCCTCTCAAAACAACCGAATACCCACTGACCTTTGATTACGCGACCTCTATTATATTTACGTTTCCCAAATTTTGCCTCATCGATTTCCACAGTAGTCCCGGGACCACCCAATTGGTAATGTCTAATTAACAAGATGGAAGAGCAAACTTCACGGCAGAAGTTGCTCCAATCAACAACTACGCGGGAGACATTTCTAATTCATCCTCAATTATTTTTTGACGGGGATGATTTAACAGTAACCAGAAAGAAACAAATTCAAAAATTTGGGGTATCGTTAGGTGGGGGAAGAAAGTATTTTTCCTAAGCGAATGCGTGAAATCGCACTTTCTTCTGTTGTCATTAACTTTGCGGCACCGAAATCTACATTGGTTTTGAATATATTTGCAAAGGTGGCCAGAAGGACACGTTTTTTCAATCAGTAAACACCCGTGCCTCTGCAAAAACGCGATGACTTCCGATTCATCCGAGGACATACGAAGAGCTTTTACTAATTTGTAGTCACAATTATCGCACATTTGTTATTTGTATATGAAAAGAAATACCAGTGAATATAGAAAATGTAGGTATAAATGTAAAAATAATAAGATAAAAGTAAAATGTAAAATATAAAGTAAAATGTATAAAATTGCCTGACAAGTTTTGATTTCCTCTTGTATATGTGTGTGTGAGATTTTCATGTTCCAAAGTGGTGTGCAAAGATAAAATTATAGCAAACTGACCGTTAACGGCTAATATTTTGATTTCCACTTCTTTGTTCCCCTTTCGAAACACCCGAATACCCATTGCCCTCGGATTACGCGACCCCTATTGTACTTGCGTTTACCAAATTTCGCCTCATCAATTTCGACAGTAATTCCGGGACCACCCAATTGGTAATTTCTGTCTATCATGACGAAAGTGCGGCAGAAGTTACTCGAATCGACAATTGTGCGGGTAGACAATGCCAATTCATCGGCAATAATAGCTTGTCGGGGATGTTTCAATAACAACCATAATGAAACAAATTCAAAGATTTTTGGAACCGTAAGGTGGGCTTTATTAAAGAAGGTGTTCTTTCGGATGGAATGCTTAGACGCGCATTTTACCCCGTTAGCATTAGTTTTGCGGCACCTAAACCTACCTTCATTTGCAATATATTTGCAAATGTGCCCAGAAGGACACGTTTTTTCACTTATTGGCACCCGTGCCTCTGCAAAAACGCGATGACTGCTGATTCGTCACAGGACAGACGACCAACTTCTAATAGTTTGTATTCACAATTATCGCACATTGTTCTGTGTTATAATATATAAAGAAATACCAATAGGAAATATTAAATTCAAAAGTAACAAACAATATGTAAAAATAATAAAAGTAGAAAAAGTAATATATAAAATTTGGTCACTTGGTCACTTATCACCAAAGGCAGCAGAATACTAACTGATACTAAGTGACCGTTAACGGCTAATCGCTTAAGTTACTTTAGTGTGTGTGAGTGTGAGATTGGACTGTTCCTAAAGGGGGGTTTTGTGTTAAGAGAAAAGTAACTGAAATTAATTGGAAAATATGTAAATTGTATGTAAAGTTTAATTTGAAGCTTGGATTACAGCCAAAACATGAAACACATGCAAAAACTGTAAATTAAAATAGCATAATAGGGGAAAAAATCGATATGTACTTTATCGGAATAATGAACGCTGCATGTAACTGTGCTAGAAGAGTGGGGGAAGCAGATTAGTGTAGTTAGTGGTCGTCCATCTTGGCGTCCGGCTTATAAATAATTACCCTTTCCAAAATAATATTTATATTACGTTTTAAACAGTTTTTCAAGAGAACTTAGGTCAGGCCCGTGCTTTTTAAAGTTAACGGGCCATTTCAGAGATTGATGAAGTTCCGGCGATCCGCATAAAGTGTGTAAATCAGTGGTGGCCAAGCTCCTTGATAGTCCGAGCCATTTTTCAAAATTTGAAATTTTTCGCGAGCCGCAATGAAATACGTATTTAAAAGGTATGCAAAGAAGGTATTAAACATTTTTTTTTTTACAGAAATTATATTTATTGAAAACATATAAATAAAAGTACAAAATATGTGTATTAATTTAAATATTAAAAATTAAACACACTTCTTTTGATAATTCTTTAATTTGGTGAATAATTGGTGACAGCACTTCTCAGTAATTCTTTGAGATGCTGGTTAGCTAATACTGGTCGGTGTTTGGATTCCACGAATTTTAAAGTGGAATAAAATGATTCACATAAGTACATTGTTCCGAATATTGAAATAATTTGACAAGCAGCCTTTCTTAATTCAGGATACTTCGATTCTGGTACAAATTTCCAAAATTCAGTAATCGGCGTCGATTATATTTTAATTGTAGAGCTTGATCTTCTTGCATCTCTATTAATTCTTAATCTCCAGATTATGCTTTTTGGGTCATAATTATATTGGAAATGGAAAACTCACCTTGAATTATGTTAATTTCAAATGGATTCAGAAAAAAATCAAGAGACGATTTAAAATTTTTCAAGTCTTGAAATCTATTTTGGAATTCCGTCAATATTCCTTCTAGCTTTTTTTATATACCCATTGAGTTTTTCTTGTTTAATATTGGAACCAATTTTTTTAATTCGAGGAAAATGACAAAATGTATTTTTAATGTCCTTTTGAAAAAGTAATTTAGTTTGAAAACTATACACTGTGAGAGGTCAGATATTATTTTATCTTTGCCATGCAATTGTAAATTCAGTGTTTGCAAATGTTTCATGACATCAGTCAAAAACCAAGTTTTTAAGTCTTGTAACCACTTGTCATCGTCTAATTCTGCCCTCGGCGCCAGAATCAACCGCCAGTTCTCTTCCTTAAGACTTGTGGTTGTACATTCTTTGTATCGACTAACCCCATATTTGCAAGTTTAATTTCTTCCGGTATGGTAGAAAACAGAGTTCTGGATTGAGAAAAGAATGTCTATCCAGCTTTGATAAAACACTTTTGCACAATGTTTATGTTATTTGTATCAATGTCACTTTCCCTAACTTCCATGTAATTAACAGGTAAATAATTAAAACTGCATGCGGAAAGAACATAGTTTATCATTAGTTCTCGATGTTCTTGATTTTCTGTTAGTCTAATTTGTAAGCCAGTCAACTTTCTAGTATGCCGATTTCCCCAGTAAACATATTGCAAAACATTATTAAAAACAAGACAACAGCTGTTCTGTAAACAATCTGTTAATTTAGTCCACATAGTAGCAATAGGTACAGAGTATAGTGGGGCATTCTGTAAATAGTGTTCGTTGTTGTCTAACACCATTAAACAGTCCCCCAAAGGATCGACTATATCGCCTGCTTTGTGGTTATATATTGTCACTTCTAATCTTGTAATCCCATGCTCTTTGGCTAAAGAAGACGAAAAAGTTTGTTTTAGACGTGCGGCTGGGCAGTTGATAAAGTCGACGAGGTGGGTCCCTGTTGCCTTGTTTACCCCTGGACTAGTCATTTGGCAAACAAATTTGTTATATATTTTAACTCTGGAATTTGAGCTCATCCATGTTAAACAGTCGATTCCCACAGTATTATCGTTGTCCACAATAACGTAGCTGTTCTCAACGTACTCTCCTTGGTAGCAAAAGTTAGAATTACTTCTTAGGAAATGACACATTTCCTTCTTGTTAAAAACACCTGCAAAATCTTGAGTAATATCCAAATCTAAAAGATAAAAGTCATCTATTTGTAGTTGTTTCAGTATGTCCGGAAGTCCGTTTAATAATGCTTCCACATTAACATCTGCCAGTTCAACTTTGTATGGAATAGCCACAGGATTGTTATATTTTTTATCAATATTTTCCATATTTTCCTGTCCAATTAGATTTATAATTTCTTGGGTTTTTGTATTTTTGTTCCGGAGGCAAAATGGCAGCTTTGCTTTAACTCCATGTCTTGCAGAAACAAATTTAGAAAATTTACCGCGTAAATAACTGTTAAACGCGCCACACATTTCTTTCTTTAAAATAAGAGTTTTCTTGTTTTCTAGTAATTGCTGTTCGCAGTCCTCTCGGTCACATATTTTGATCACCATAATATTGTCACAAAACGGCTCTGTAATAGCTGTAAGTGGGTGTAAATTTTTCTCAATAAGGAGTTGCTCACCTATTGTGTAATTTAAATCACCTACATTTGTAATTAGGTTATTATCGTCTAAATTTTCCAAAAGTAACCACAAACTGAAGCGTTCGTTGGTAGGCTTGATTTTATTGCCCAAAAGTTGTGGAACACTGTACACTTTAGAGGAAGACATGTTTACACTTTCAACTACACATAAAGACTAATCAACAAATACCAATCAAGGAACTTATATCCCATTGGTAGTAGAAAGATGATAACAATGTGCAATACCTCAGAATATGTGTCATATCTGCAATGTACCATGGACATGTTATAACGCGAATGATGAATCACCTTTAGTGGTCTGTGGTGTGGATGTGACCTTGGAATAGTAGTTGAAACTGGTAGTTGAATAGCAACGCAACCCTCAAATTTTACCTATATGAAGAAAAATGTAAATTTTTGAGTGGTATAATTGATAAAACTGTTTATAATCTACAAGATTTTGACTGCCCTAGTCTCAAACATCTTTGCACATATCATCACACACAAGCCCTAAAGTGTGAATATCATTCGGACACTAAATATAACTGCTCTGCACAATTTTGTAAAATGTTATTATCTTGGATGCTGCAAAACGCTTCTAAGGTTGACTTAACAAATGCCTCTGTTAGAGAAAACACCTTCAACCATTGGAAATTGAAGCCAAATGCTGCGCTATTAGCATTCAACGGTTTTGTCAATGTGTCTAACAATTGTGCTAAATGTATTTATTGTGGTGTAAAAATTAATTATGATGTGAATGATTGTGTTTGTAAAATACACAGATCTGATTGTATTTGGTTTCAAATTCATGGTATTCAATAACAATTATCAATAAAATATTTTTTTATTTTAAAAAAAAGTCTTTTTCTTTCTATCACCCAATACATTGCATTAGATTACATAAATATGCAGATTACAAAATATAATTACATAATATATACAGATTACAAAATATAATTACATAATATATACAGATTACATAATATGATTACTCAATATTAATATATACAAATTACATAATATAATTACAAATTATTATAATGTCCACTGGCTACACAATTTTTTATTTATAAAATCATCCATCATGATTACACAATATACACAGATTACTCGTTATTATTATAATGCCCAATGGCTTTTGTATTTATAGAATCCGCCATTAAGATTCTCTTATGATCCAAAGGGCATAAACTGATTTTATTTTGCTCAATTGTTAACAAATTGTGTCGAACACTTCTGATCATAGTCATGGAATGTCTTAATGCTTCATTGCTCAATAAGCAAGCGATATAATCGTCAAAAGTGATTAATTTTTTTAACACATATTTTTTCACTCCTTTAGCCTTTTTCACCATTTCTTCACAACCCACTCGTAGAGCGTACATTTTCGGTCGAAGGCCAACAAATTCAGTCACTATACGTCCCTCAGCCTCATCCTTAAATTTACCTAACACTTTTTTATTTTTCATGAGGTCGGCTATATCTACACCAACACTACCAGTAGTTTGCATGAGTGGATGATTGGGTAATGGGTAGTTGGACAAATCCAAATAGTCTCGCATATGTAGCATATCAGCAAACAAATTGTCCGTTTTGATTAGATATATGAATGAATCAGTATCCATGTAATATCGTTTAAGTCTATCCAAGCCATAGTATGGTAGCATTACATCGTAATGATACCAAAACATGTGCCATTTCGACAAATCAAGACGCAAAGACCGATGTACGTCGCCTTGTCAAACAATATACTGGTTTTAGATAGATGTATTGCGGCTAATGATTCATCATATATGGTATAATCTAAACAATCAGGACGAGCGATCAATTTCTCCAATTTTTTACAATTTGTCACCAGTTTAACGGAAATTCTACGGCGTACATTTTCCATAGTCTTTCCAAAAACTGAATTATTGAACAACTTATATAGATCCTTTTCAAATTCGTTTGCAGCCCGTTTACGCAATACTGTATTATGCTGTATATATGGTGCTAACCAAGCTGACTGTTTAAACTCTAGTACTCTATTGAGTCGTAGTAGTTTGAGACCGTGTGCCACTGCTTGTTTCAACACCATATAATGACATACATAATTTATACGAGGTCTTAAGTGTGGAACAAGTTTAGTCTGCTTGTCGAGAACAATATTTTCCGCTAAGAATGGTAAATCGTTGTGTGCGTTGTGTAGTTCTATGGATATTCAACATCAACGTCCAATATGTATCCAACATCATCAAACTCATCCAACGAATCTAAATTTATCTTGTCCGGTTCTTTTACCCATTTGAAACCACCATATGGTAGATATTTACTCATTGCCAAACCGATAGATTATTGCAATCCTGATATGTTATAAATGTGGACGGATAAGATGGGTTATAATTATCGGCAAACTTATTATTAGCCTCAGCGTATCTACATGATACTTGGCATATCCCACCTCTTATCCCCCGTTCAATCATTAAAATTTGCTCATAGTCTGTGAGAAGTTCAAGTTTACAACGAGTAAATCGTAACATAGCATCCCACGATAGGCCAGGCAATGTATAGTAATATGCAGTTCGAAACTGTTCAAATACGTCTGAGAGTAATAATATATCAATTTTTAAATATAGATCGCTATATTCACCTAGTGTTTTACAGGAAAATGTATTCCAAACGTTTAACGCATGTTGATAATCTCAACGCTGATATTCTCACCTCCTTTAAGACTGCTACCAAACAACTCTATAGGGGGTAGTGAAGTATCTTCTAATCGATTCCAACATGTGATATATTCATATGGAAATACACCTTTCCTAGACACTAAGCTCATTTTATCAGCACTAAAATATTTCGGAGTTTCGACTAAATGTGTAAGGTTTTTCACAAGGTTATCCAAACTGTCTGCCATAAATCTGTATGTGTCAACAAAGCGTAACGTTATTTTGTTGGATACGGTTTTTATAAATGATATATATCGTTCACCAGTAGTTGGAATAACCAAGATATCCTTATCATCACCTAGCTGCCTAATTAGAAAGTAGGATCCTATTCCTGTATTCTCCGTTCATCTAGGAATAGAAAAAAAACAAACAATAGTATTTAAAAACTTTTATTGTATTTTAGACCACAAAGCTTGATAGTATAATATATTTTAACTTCACATAATGCATATGATCCTATAAGTCTAAATTGGTCATCTTTCATTGTTGCTGGTATTAATTCTGGCATCAAACGACCATACAGTAGTGTAGGCGCACGTAGTGCGTGTTGTAAATTTAACCATTTAATAAAACTCGAGCTCTGGCTCATGTAGAAATTATTCGTTGAAGCATATCTTTGGCATTTTGGGTAATAGCGTGTAATAAGTTTGCTCTGTGGCGTTAATTTTTTATCATGTTTGGCTGGCAAGTCCAAATTGTCACCTATGTCTGAGTAAGATATCTCGTCGTCATATAAAGTTATGTTACCTGTCCTGAACGTTTGCATGGAAGCACTGGTTAAAGGAGTTTCATTGAATACGTAGTCGTCTAAATTGTCAATTTCTGTCCTTGTAGGGTCCGTTTGAACAGCATAACGATCTTGGTAATATTTTGCTATAGCATATTTTCGTTCTGCTGTAGCATGTTCGTCAGCAATAACACTGTAATGTAATGGTGTTGTTTGAATATTTGTAGTTGGTTGTCGTGAGCGTTTTAGTGAAAAGGGCTTGTAAGTACGTTAGAGATAGAATTATTAAGAAAGCACCACTGTTTTATAAATAATTATATTATCTCTTAGTAAATTTAAGTATTTTACAATATCACACTATTATGTTTAAGAAATTAAGTATTTATCAAGATTAATGCAAAGCTCTTATGTTTTAACTTATAACTGGCACTGATTTGAAGAGGGCGATTCCTGAAGCGTCCTGTTTGAAGGTTGAGTTTAGACTATCTCTATTCTTTGCTCTTTTAAAGCTGATGGCTCTCTTCTTTGGAATTGCTCTCTCTCTCTCGCGGGGGAATTCACTTATACAAAAGAGTTGCCCTAACGGAATTTAGTGTCTTTGTTTTCTTAATAGCAATGACCAGATTTAATATACCTGGTTCTAAAATACACACTTTTTGAAGGTAAATTCACCGCACTAAAATAATTATAAAATATTAACAAAAATACAATTTTGGATACTATAAAATATTCAGAAACTTTAAACTATTATTTTTCGATTTTGTCCTTCCACTACAACACTAAACGTAAACGGTTTAATTTGATGTATTACCTGTGTAACTTTGTATAATTTAAATTTTGAATATTTAGCCAAAATCATTTTTATCTCTGGATTGATTCCCCAATCGTTTAGATCACCAGCCAGATTTGTAGGAGCACCGTACGGATATATTAAGCATTGAAATTCTTCAAAATTTGAACCGAACCCACCCATAGTAAGCACACTCCCTACTTTTGTGAATTTATGAGTGAAATATGTAATTGGACTGCAATTCCATGTACCAATGTAACGTCGTGGAATCCGTCTGTAGTAGCGTCTGTAGCGTCTCCGGTAGTACATCTTTATTCACTGTCAGTAAAGTCGTCGCCTATATGGAAAGTAGAAACCTCTTGTGAATGTCCTTCTCCTAAATCCTGTAACATAGTATCTGTAAATAACATGTAGTCTATTTAAAAAAGCAGTGTCAGTAATAGGTTTGTAATTGCTAATCAAAATAATAGGAATTGTATTTATATAAATTCGTTCGTCTGCGTATTTACGTTTTATGTAACAAACGTCGCCTGCCAGTAACTGTTTCAACCACTCCAAATTAAATTTTCTAACATCAAACTCCTCAAATATTATGAGTTTGTGTTCGTTACTAATGTCGAAAAGCGGTTTCTCGTCAGACGCATAGTAGACGCGATTACCCAAATATCGACTAATTAATTTTGTAAAGTATGTCTTTCCTACATTACTTTCTCCAAATAAATACAAATGGCGCTTCTTGTAATAACTTTACCATATAACTTACAATTAGCTTTTATTAGGTCTGTATCGTTATCGCAATCATACATAACCGGATTTAACCATTTGAAATGGTGATGATCTTGTTTACATCCACTAACACGTACTACACTACGTGATGACGAACAGAAACTAGTATGAATCTTTGTACCTCGGCGCAGTTTGACGAATCGGGGACGATAGTATCTCCGAACTAACCGGCGACGACGGTACATATACGGCATCAGTAGTAGTAATATACGGGCCTTCTATAGTATCCTGAAAAATAGGAACATCCGCATTAATTACTTGCACACGATTTAGAAACTCAAGCGAATCAGGCGGACGGTAGTTTGATATCATAATTATAGGAATTTGATTCTGATACTTCTTGTTATCGCAATATTTTCTGTTAATAGTAATAACATCACCTGCTAATAACTTCTTTATAAAATCTAAATCCCAGTTATTAATATTAAACTCCTCCAACAAAATTAATTTGTGAATATTTAACAACATATCAAATGGGTATGATATCTTACTAGAAGGTCCATAAAAAATTAGTGAATGTAAACCACGTATCAAACCGTTAATAACAGTACTCTTACCAATGTTAGAAACACCATACAAATATAAATGTTTTTTTTTATAATAATATGATGTAGTAACAAAGTTATCGTACCAATCATAAACTTGTTTACACCATTCCAAATCTACTCTAATGTCCGGATATATATAACTGTAACCGACCCTAATCTTTGAGTGTACTTCCTCGTACATATTTATTAAAAATTTGTAATTATTACGATGCTCTACTACAAACGGATGACAAAAACTGAAAGTATCCATTTTACAGAAATAATAAAAACATTGCATTCTCATTGATAGCATAGAAACTTTACAATTGTATAAACATCTTTCATCCTCCTTTGTTATATATTTCAATACATTCCTCTCTGATCTTACAGATTGAACATCTATGTGGTTTAAATCAAAAATAGCTTTAAAATAATCTAATATCTCAACTAATAGAAACTTTTGCGAAAATCTAACATATATATGCACATGGTACTCACTATTTGATCCTGAACTACCTCGTTCTAAAGCAATACAGTAAGTAATTACAGAACAAAACAAGTTTAAATTCAACAGCACTATGTCTCTAATATACGTTGATGGAGCATCCCCACCTAGTGGCAATGTTAGTAGAAACTGACTACCAGTACGTAGGCGCTTGACCTTGGTAGGGGTTGTTGAACCTGCCTGTCTAGACTTGCCGCTTGACTTGCCGGTGACCTTCATACTTCGAAACTTTTGTGTACAGCAGCACTATCCTTAACCCGTACGCATATATAAGTAACACTAGTATACGCGTACGGGTACTTTATAGCAGTTTGCCCCACCAACAGACTTAGTATTTTTTACAAACATATATGGAACATATATTTTTTCATAATTTTTTTTTTTTTTTTTGTTCAATCGTGTTGGTAACGTCTATTAATGAATGATTGTTCGAATTTGAGGATGTGCTCTGCGTTAAGACGCCGTAAATGATTAATACAATCAGAAACGGTATACAAATTATGACTAGGATGTTCAGAATCAAATTTTGTTCTTCCATTAAGATATAGCAGTTTTTTAGAGCGCACATGATAACTATTAAATTTGTACGGATTTACAATAGTACAACAAGTTAAACAACGTTTCAAATCAATTAGTTTTGTTAAATTTCGATCTGTAATTGAATAACAATTTAGCAGTTCTATACACTTTGATATTCCACGAAAGCTGTAATCATTCAAAAACAAAAAGCAAGCTAATTTCAATCTATTCTCATATTGATTATGATTACAACAAAGAAGTAAGTGCTTGTAGTAAAACGGCCAGTTGTTGAAGTCGTTCAAATTAACCAGTATTCTACAACAGATCTTCACCCACTTTTCTTGTGTATATTCTCCGTTCATCTAGGAATAAAATAAAAAAAAACACTAAAATAATTTAAAAGCTTTTATTGTATTTCAAGCCACAAAACTTAATCGTATAATAAACTTTAACTTCACATAAGGCATAACTACCAATTAACCTAAATTGATCGTCTTTCATTGATGCTGGTATTAATTCAGGCATCAAACGACCATATAACAAAGTCGGTGCTCGAAGTGCGTGCTGCAAATTCAGCCATTTGATAAAGCTCGAACTTTGACTCATATAGAAATTACTTGTACTAGCATATCTTTGACATTTAGGGTAAAACCTTGTCACAATTCTAGTTTGTGGAACTATTTTCTTGTCATGTTTTGCCGGTAAGTCCAAGTTGTCACCAATGTCTGAGTATGATATTTCGTCGTCATATAATGTAATAGTACCAGTTCTGAATGTCTGCATTGACGCAGTCGTAAGTGGAGTTTCGTTAAATACATAGTGTCTAAATTGTCAATTTCTGTCCTTGATGGATCAGTTTGCACAGCATATCGATCTTGATAATATTTCGCAATTGCATATTTCTGCTCTGCAGTTGCATGTTCATCAGCAATCACACTAAATGTGAATGGTTTAATTTGATGAATCACCTGCGTTACTTTGTATAATTTGAATTTTGAGTAACGAGCAAGAAGTGCTTACAAAATTTCGATACCATTCATATACTTGCAAACACCACTTTTTATCAAATAAAATTGTCGGACCTAAATAGCAGTAGCTTTTTACAAAATCAAATTTTAATTGTGCATGAAGTTTAGTTAAGTACAAATAGCAGTTTCGATGTTTTTTAACGAAAAAATGGTTGTAATCGAACCCACTCATATCCTTTAAATAGAAATATGATTGATATTCGAAACTTAATTTCGAAACCTCAACATTGAAATATGGATCAAGATCTGTTTTAGTAATATATGACAAAACACGATTTGTATTACGAACTCCCTGAACATTGACATTTTCAGTATCAAAGCAGTAGCAGATGAATTCTCTTACCTGCTCGTAACGTACTGGCTCCTGGAACTTAAAGTAGCAGTGGAGATGAGTCTCGCAACTAACTGATGTACCTTTTTCAACAGCACAGCAATATAATAATATGTTGTGAAACGAGTTCACAAAGTCTTGCCTGATACTGTTGTGGTAGATATCATACAAAGGAAATGTGATAAACACTTCCGTGGTAGCCTTTCTACCCCCACTACTACTTGTGGAACCAGTGGGGGGACCAGTGATGCGGTCATAACCGCTAAGGTATGACAAAATACCGGAACAAAATTTAATTGTCTACATAACAGGTTGCAATTATTGTGAGCGGGTCCTCTATACGCGCCTGATATATGTGAGTGATCTTTTACCTTTATATTTTGATCGGTAAAAGGTTGATCACACATATAACAATCTGTGGCTTGATGAAACATGTCTTCCTGCTCATCAGTCATAGGATTCATAGGTGTTTGCATGCTGTAGATAATTTCTACAGCTTTGGCAATTTTATTCAAATACAATACACACTCCTTTGCTGCATTAGGTCCTCTGTATATGTCGGGTTGGGTTGGTAAACCATGTTCAAAATTGGACAATTCATCGCTGAATTTAATGTATACACCAAAACTCATCGGTGTGTGCACATGAGTTGTGAGTGTATACACTTCATCAGCATTAGGCCTACACATATCCACCGGTTCTAATATCGATTCAAAATCTAAGTATATTACAACCGGTACCCGTTGAATGCGGCCTCCGTGTTCAAATTCAACATATGGTTTTTGTATTGGTAGCTGGGCCCTTGCAGGTTTGTGTGTATGACACAACCTAACATGCTCTTCATAACGTAACTCCCCATTGTAGCGCTTATCCAAATGGGTAAAACAACGTTTGCAGATAAATTTCGAAGCCTTATGTTTTGAAATTTGTTTACCAACAAGCCGATTAAACTTTTTGATGTAAACATAATGGTAATCAGTGTGTGAATTTAGAATTAGCAAATCACGATGGTCTGCCATTTCTCTATTCACAACTTTTTACCGGATACACAAGGTCTTTATCATCTAGCGCAAATATAGTGATCGATATATTATTGCATGCTTCAAATCTTCCAACATCTCTAAGAGATATTGGGAAATTGATACATGAGAAATTATATTTATTTTCCAAATTAATATATTTACCTGGGAGATGTGCATTTTCTCCATCAGTAAATTTCGCCAGAATTGCGTATAGAAAGCACCTATCATCGTAATTTTTTACATTGATGCATGCTTTTTTACGTGCAATGCTTCTAGGTAATGGTACATATGTGGATGCCCTTAATGGATTATGTTTCCCCACCCGAACCCTTAAACCATCCACAGAAACCAATGATCAACCACTCTTGGACATTGCCGCCTCTTCTAGTTCCCTTTTTAACTTATTAAAGGCTATATCTATTACTGCGCTAATATTGTCACTCACGTATACCGGCTTATTCTGCGTCTTCAGAGCCTTTTCCATGTTCTCGCCATGCTGATTTTGGAAAGTGCACTCAGCCCATAGATTAAATTTAATGGATGTATGTAATACTAGGCTTTGTTTTATGACGTCCTCAACTTTTGACTTAACACTATCCAAAAATGTTGGTAGAACCTTTTTTTCCTATCATAACATACTTATTTTTAAATAATTTTACCTTTTTTCCATATAATCTTATTATCTTGACCTCGGGGTCACGGTTAGGATGATATAGAGACGCTCTATAATAATATAACTTCCAAGGTCAATTTCTGATTCGTATTTATTTAAATCCTTTTTTTAAAATTAATTTCCCATCATTACATACGCATTTTTACATAATTTTACCTTTATTTACCACATCTTATTAATTTACTACCATAATACAAGTATTAAATTACCTTTTTTCCTTTAATTTCACCTTTATTTACCTTAAATAATTTTACCTTTTTTTTTCACATATACGAGTAATAAATTACCGTTTTTCTATATTTTATTTTAATCTTATTAATTAACGTGTTATCTTGGCCTGGGGGTCACGGTTAGGATGATAGCGAGCTGCTGTACAAAGCTGTTTCCAAGGTTAAGTTTTGACTAACCTGTAATTTAGATTTAAATCGTGCAGCAAATTTTCTTCTTCTAAATACTTTGCGATATCTTCGAGCATACTTGAAACGATTCTTTCATACTGACAATAGCGTCCTACGTCTACGCAATCCCCAGTGGCGCTTTCTCCTGAACAACCGGCGTTTGACCGCTGAGATCTGCCGACGGTACATCCGCATACACGATCTGAACCCTATTCAAGAATGCATCATCCATTAATGGTTCATTATTAGAAATAATTACAATCAATTCACAATATTTGACAATCCTATCTAAAGAATATTTTTTGCGTAATGCAAAATGCTCTGCTGCTAGTAATTGTTTAAGTTTGCCATACGGGTAATTGGTAATGTCAAACTCATCAAAAATGATTAACTTCGTATTATCCTTCAGAGTTTCTAAAAAATATTCGCCATAACCGGCGTAAGTTATTAAATGTGAAACATCACCGGATAAAAAATTAATCAAACTTGTCTTTCCGGTATTAGATTTACCGTATAAATATAAATGTTTTTTTTTTGGGATAATGAACAGTTGAAACAAAATCTAAATAAAAATCTATTACATTGTTAGCCCAAGTTGCAGTAAAAATATTGACAAATGGCCATATATAACTATAATATTTTTCTCTAGTTACCTCGCTATGATAACGTTCGATAAATTTGTAATTATTTCTATGATCCACCACAAACGGATCAACTACACTAAAATTTTCTTTACTGTTTGCCCATTTATTCAACTGATAATTAAAACTAAGTTTAGATGATGATAAATTCGTATAAACTTCAGTATCTGATTTGCTTATATAAACTAACAATTGTTTTTTTCTTTTAACATTTTGAAGATCAAAGCGCATATCAGGAAAATTGCAAGAAATATAATCCCTTAATTCTGAGAAATACACCTTACCTTCAAATTCCAAGTATGCGTGAAGATGCTTCTTAATATCTTCCCCGCAAGATTCGGTTTCAAGCGCACAACAAAATCCACTAATGTCAAAAAAACAATCAATAAACAATTGTCTGACATTAGTTAAATCCTGTCCCTGAAGCGTTAAAGTAACAAAATAATTATGACTTGATGCGTCTCTTTTCTTAGAGCGACTGTGCACACAAGTTGGTGCACAGTGCGTTTATATTTCTTCTGGCCCCTTCGTTAGAGGGTGTTCTATTAACGAAGGGAGCGGCCCGGTTGGTGACCTTGACGGCTAGAGGCGCGCGAATTATATTTTTTAGGATTGATAAATTGTTTTTAAAAAACTTTATTCATCAAACCAATGAGAGCGTACAAAACAGAACGGCAACACGCCTGTATTAAGAACTATGTATGTCTAAGTAACAGAGCAACACAGTGACAATGATATCAAGTTGGCAGTATTTATATCCTTTGCCACTTGTTGTTTACTACATCTCATATGACGTATTTAATGCTGGTGGTGTTTACTTCTATTGCATGGGAACGTAAACAAGGCGGCTTTTTCTTTTTGATACGATAAGGTTCAGATATACATAACACCTCCCCTCTTTAGAGAGAAATTTTGGGTGGTGATTGCCAATTTCCTCGTTTCGTCCTTACAAAAATATTATTTAGACATTTCTTATAGAATATAAAATATACAAAAATTAATAATACAATTATTGTTATACAAATATATAAAATTACATAATTATAAGAGTTATTTAAATATACAATGTCTTTTATTTCTTTTACCTCCTTGGGTTTTAGATTTATTTTATTTAATTCATTTAATACAATTTCTGTATAATTATTTATTTTAATGTTTTTATTCTTTTTATTATAATTATAATTGTAATCCATAAGGATTTCTTTTCCTATGACAATATTTTCGTATTTTTTATTATTGATGATGCAATTATTATTTTTTAATTTATATATTCCTTTTTTCACAAGGTTTATTATTTTGTTATCGCAGTTAATATTAATATTTCTTTCATCAGGGTTAATAATTATTATATTATTATTATTCTTTATTTTATAAACATTATAATTAATGATTACTTTATAATACATACAATTGGTTAATTCTTTATTATTAATGATATCTTCAATACATAAATTTTCTGTTTTAACTAAATCTTTACAATAATATCTTTGTCTGGTATTTAAACAGTTCATGATTTTATATACGTTGTTATTGTTGTCTTTTGTTAATATTTGTGGGTTTAAGTTAATCATGTAAAAATTGTTATTTTTAAGGATGGGGGTTATAGTTAATTGATATATTTCGTATTCTTTGTCTTCAAAAATGGGGATATCTAATATAATTGATATTTTGTCGTCGTTTAATTTACAATAGGGTTTTATTAATTTTCTTAATTGAAGGGTGTTTTCTAATTTTATTTTTGATTCTAAATTGATTTTGTTTGTTAGGTTTATTAATGCATTTGGGTTAATTATTGATGTATGTAGTGTATTGATGCTACAAAATGTTAGGGATGTTTCAATTTCTTCTAGTAATGTAGTTATAGAGATTATATTATGTATTAATGTTTGTAATAATATGATTGTTTGGTAATAAATGTCTTTGTCAGAATGATCTTTTAAATATTGATGAAATTTCATAATTTAGCTTTTAATAATTAATTCATTAGTTTTAATATTATTTATTTGTTTGTTGAATTCTTCTGTGAATTCTTTCATATATTTTTGATTGTTAACGTTTTGAGAATTAAGGATTTTTGATTTTCTTCAATAATGTTATTCTGTGTAGTAGTAACTACTCGCCAAATTTGGGGCAGGATTATTAATCTGTGAACATTCGGGGTTTCTTTATTTTATCTATTCTTCGTTTTTTATTATCCGAAGTTATAATTATTCCTTTTTCTTTATTATAAGAATCTACGTTCATGGGTTTAAATGCGATATTCGAGATTTTATTATACCTACGAGGGTGTTCTTTAATATATACTTTTTTGGGTAATCTTTCGGGGTTTATATTAGGTTTTATGCGTTTTCGTTTTTCTGCTTTTATTCTTTCCGTAATTATTTTGTTTAATTCTTTTAATTTATTCTTATGTTCATGAATAATTTGTTGATTGGTATAACCTTTGGTATCAAATATTTTATTTTTTCCGAATAATATATCTACGGGGGTTTCTTTTATTTGTAAAATGCCATGAATTATTATATGCTACTAATGCGTAGTTGATTTTTATGAAAAGGTTTTCTTTCTTAAATTCTTCTCGATCTTGCATGATCCGAAGGTGTTCAATTATTGTTCGATGAAATCTCTCGATGGGGGAATTTGATTTTGGGTTATCTACCGATATTATGTTTAATTTTATTTTGTGAAGATTTAATAAATCTTTAATTAGTTGATTGTTAAATTCTGATCCGTGGTCGGTTATTATGGTTTTGGGTATTTTATAGTTTGCAAAGAATTTTAATAATGCGTTTAACACGTCTTGGGCGTTTACATTTGGTAAATGATAGATTTGTGCGAATTTGGTAAATTGATCTATAATTGTTAAAAATTTTGTTTTTTCTAACGTTAAAGTATCTATATTAATTATTTGGAATGGTTCCGATGGTGTCGGTGTTAAATTATCGTTTGTTTTAATTGGGTTTGTGTCATATTTGTTCCTTAAACATGTTTCGCAATTATTTATGTATGTTTGTATTGTTTTAATCATGTTAGGCCAATAATATTTTCTTTTTAATTTTTCATACGTTTCTATTATGCCACGATGATTTGTTTTTCCTAAATGATAATTATTTATAGTTTCAATTTGTTCATTTTGGTTTTCTATATCGTCTATGTATTTTGAACATTTAAGGATTTGTATTCCTTTGGGTAGAAAGTATTTGTGTAATATATCATTAAAATTAAGGTCTAGATTTTCTGTAAAATATGCGTAGTATTTATATTTGGGGTTAAGATATTCTCTAATAAATTTACAAATTTCGTTAATTAGGTCAGTAGATTTAATTTTTACGATTATTCTCTTTTTTGAATTATTGAATAAATTTTTGATATTTACTTCCGTCTCATTTAAATGTTTATACACGATTATTTGGTTTCTGCCTATATTTACAGGGTTTTCTGTATATGTGATACCGCTGATTGGGTATTCTTCGTCTGAGTGTATTGTATTTCCGGAATCATTTTCGTCATATTCCGCTATTATGCTACTGTTATCTTCTTGAACATTTATTTCTTCTTTTTGGGGAATTGTTTTTGGTTTCGATCTACTTAATGCGTCTGCGTTAGTGTTAGTTGAACCTTTTTTATACTGTATGTCATAATTAAATTCTTCTAGTTTTATTCTCCATCGCGTTAGTTTAGAGTTAGGGTCTTTGAGTGAGAATAACCATGTAAGTGGTTTATGATCCGTTTTGATTGTAAATTTCGTGCCATAAAGGTACGGTCTAAAATATTTTGTTGCCCAAACGATTGCTAACAGTTCTTTCTCTATCGTTGAATAATTGATTTCATGTTCGTTTAATGTCCTTGAGGCATAAGCTATGGGTAGATCTTTTCCGTTATTGCTTTGTGAAAGTACCGCGCCTAATGCATATTGTGATGCGTCGGTCGTTAATGTGAATTTTTTTACTAAAGTCTGGGTATTGTAGAATTGGTGCGTTACTCAATAAATTTGTACATTTTTCAAAACATTCGATGTACTCGGGGTCGCGTATATTTATTGACTTGCCTTTTTTTAAACAATTGGTAAATGGCTTTGTTAATTTCGCGAAGTTATCGATAAATTTTCTGTAATATCCGATTAGTCCTAAAAATGATTTTATTTCTTTTGTTGTTTTTGGAATCGGGTAGTTTTTTATCGCTTCAATTTTGTCAGGGTTAGGTTTTACACCATCTTTTGTAACTACGTGTCCTAAATATGCTACTTCTTTGCGAAAAAATTCCGATTTGTCGATTTGGATTTTAAGGTTTGACTCTCGGAGTCTTTTGAATACTTTTTCGATATTTTGGGAATGTTCTTGGAGTGAAGTGCCGATTATTATTATGTCGTCGAGGTATACAAAACATATTTTTCCTATTAATCCTTGTAGAACGGAATTGAGGAGTCTTTGAAATGTGCTAGGGGCATTCTTTAATCCGAACGGCATGCGTTTAAATTCGTAGTGTCCGAAGTCGGTTTTAGGGATATCTTTTTCGTTCATTTCTATTTGATGAAAACCACTGGCTAAATCTAATGTAGTGAAGTATATGGACTTTCCTAGTTTATCTAGTATGTCTGTGATATTGGGGATAGGGAATTTGTCATCTATAGTGCGTTCATTTAATTTTCTGTAATCGATCACCATACGAAATTTCTCTTTTCCGCTGGCATCTTTTTTCTTAGGTACGATCCAAATGGGTGAGGACCAGGGTGAATAAGATTCTTGGATAATTTCGTTTTCTAATAAATTGTCAATTTGATTTTTGACTTCGTTTTTGTAAACTTCTGGGTATCTATACGATTTTGAGTAAATAGGGTGGTCGTCGGTTAATTGTATCTTGTGTTTTATTTTGTTAGTGAAACTTAGTTTTTCATTTTGTTTAGGGAATAAATCGTTATATATTTTAATTAATTTGGTTAGTTCTTGCTTTTCCTCTTTGTTTAAATGATCGGTCCGTAGATTAGTAATTTCTTTATTTTCATTCAATTGTATTTCAAATAGATTGTTTAAGTATTGGAGTTTGAATTTTTTATGTTTTATTATTACCGTGTCGTTTGCTATATCCATTATGATGTTTAGTTTTTTACATGCGTCTATTCCTAAAAGTACGTTAAAATTTTGGTGGAAATTGTATATGTAACATTTTATTTTAGTTTTTTCAATAATTAGATAAGTGTATTCGGTTCCTGTCGCTTTACCTGTGGCGGTCTTAATTTGAAAGTTTTCTTTATATATGGGGAGTTTGTTTTCTTTTACTAAATTTTTATTTATTAAATTAATCGAAGATCCTTGTCTATTAAGAATAAATAATTTCTCATTTGTAGATAGGGTAATCTACTATAAGAATGGGTTTCCGTAGTGCTCATGTTTTCTCCGACGTATTGGGGTAGCTTATTTCTAAAAAATGATTATAGTCATTGGGTTCAATAGGGGTATTATTTTCTCTGGGGTCTTTGTATTTAAAATTTTCCGTATTATTTATTTCTTCGGGTATTCGTTGTAAAGCTTGGTTTCTACTGTAAGTATTTCTCATTTTAGTATTGGGTCTATACGTAGTGTTTGTTGTTATCGACATTGGGGTCGGTTTGTAACTTTGATGTGTTACTTGGGTTTTATTCCGTGGGAATGTACTATAAAATGAAGTACTAGGTTTTGGTTTAAATTGGTAAAAGGGTTTATTAGATTCGAACGATGTGTTTTTATTAATGTAGTTTTGTTTCGAAGGGTAATTTAATTTTTGTTTTTGTGGTGGAATATAATTATTATTTTTATTAGGATTTAAATTAAATTCATTCATTAGTATTTGGTAGGCTTCATTTAGTGTTCTTGGGATTCGCGCTCTTATTGAAGTTCCTATTGGTTCTTTAATTCCTATTAGAAATTGTCTTAGTGCTAATTTTTCAAAGTTTCCTATTAGTATTTGTCGGTTATTAATTTGTTGTACATGTGCAAAAATGTAACTGGAGTATTGGTTTGTTAGTTCCTTAATGATTGAATAAAATTCTAAGTATGTTTTATTATGCTGTAGGGTTCCGCATAATTCTCTGGTTATAGTGAGATCGTCTTTTCCCGTTGTGAATGTGTTCGTTAATACTAATTTTAATTCGTTCCATGTTCTAATAATTGTTGAGCTTATTTGTTCTTTCGCGGGGGATACAATTTTTGAAAGGAAGATTCTTAGGAGTAATTTGTTTTGTGGGTGATCCGCGGGTGAAGCTACTGCAAATAATGCTATTATCTCCTCGCATACTTCTAAAAATTCTTTAAGTGTGTTAGGGTTACCGTTGAATTCGGGTATTATGTTGATGTATGTTTTATCAATTTTTGGAATGGACATTTTTGTGTAATTGATTTGTATGTGTTTAAATTGATGTGTAAATATTTGAATATATATATAATGTAAAATATAAATCCTTACTAAGCTAACATGCACATATAAAATATTAGTATACAAGCAATATAAATGATATAAATGATTCGTATAAAATTAATGTACAAATTATATTGTTTAATAATTTTTTTTTTTATTATGTTTTTCTTTCTTTTTGTTTTTATTATAAATTGTTTTTTATATTTGCGTCGATTATGTATTTATTATTATTATAAATTGTTTTTTCTTTATTTATTTTTCTTTTCTTTTCTTTTATTTTATATTTGCGCTAATTACATATATATTTTGTTATTATTACTTTATATTCGCGCTAATTAAATATTTTCTATTATTGTTTTTATTAATATTTACTATTAATATATTTTATTATTTTTTTTCTTTTATCATTAAAATTTCTTTTAAATTAAATTTCAATTTTCGCTTGAATTTTAAATTTTTCTTTTGAATTTTTTTTTTCTTTAAAGTTTTTCTTTTTCTCGATGTAACAAAATTATAATTGCAATATCAATATTCGCTTGACGTAAACAATTAAAATGTAGAGTATACAAAGGAGGACTTACAATAAAAGGGTGGTAGCCATTCCTCTGCAACTCGGGATGTTTTAGCCTGGGCGGAACTTCGGGCTCTAGCTTTGCTGGCTCTGTGAAGACTGCTTCGGCGGTGACTCTGGTTGCCTGGGGGTGTCCTGTTTGCGTTGGGTTCTGCCGCTAATCTTGAAGAAGAACTACGAAGATGCCTAAGTCCGGCGACGATGTCAAGTTGCCAAAGGTATTCGTCCTCCAACTTGCGGGTCCCGTGAAGATAAGCGTTGTTTCTTCGTATCTGCGTTGCCTGGGGGTGTGTTTCCAAACGGAGTATCTTCTTGGGATGTTTCCAAACGGAGTATATTCTTGCAATGTTTCCAAACGGAGTATTCTTGCAATGTCCTCTTGCAATGTCCGCACGACTGCGCCAATTATATTTTTTAGGATTGATAAATTGTTTTTAAAAAACTTTATTCATCAAACCAATGAGAGCGTACAAAACAGAACGGCAACACGCCTGTACTAAGAACTATGTATGTCTAAGTAACAGAGCAACAGAGTGACAATGATATCAAGTTGGCAGTATTTATATCCTTTGCCACTTGTTGTTTACTACATCTCATATGACGTATTTAATGCAGGTGGTGTTTACTTCTATTGCATGGGAACGTAAACAAGGCGGCTTTTTCTTTTTGATACGATAAGGTTCAGATATACATAACACGCGCTCCCCACCACGACTACTACATTCCCGCGCTTGACTGGTCATGTTTATAACCTTTAGATAAGGCCAATGTTTACAAGATGCCACATACAGATCGAGCTTATCTCTCTTGATAATCTTAAACGCGGGAAATGTACTGGAACACCATTCAAATCACAAAACTCGCAGGAGGAATATCTTGACCTGTTGTAATTACTGTTTGGGTGATCCGTGAAATATTTATGTAAAAGGATTATTTCTTGTTCCTGATTAGTCTTTAATCTCTGCAAACTACAACTCTTTATAACATCAATAAGATTGTCTATATTAATGCCATTAAGCACACAAAAACTAACAATAATTGCTCTATGTTTGTATGAATAATCACTGCAAAACACTGTTTCTATTACAAATGTTGGCCAACTGTTCTGTCCACCCAAAATGTCACCAAAACTATCTTGAAACGAATCTAGTAAAGGATTAGGCATTCTGTAAATAACACAAAGTATTAATTTATTTCTTTCCCCAAAAATTCATATGTCACATTTTTGTACACCTCAAAGTGCACATTATACAACTGCATTTGTATTTGATCTTTAGGAAAATCATTCGCTGTCCACATAGGACCTATAAATAGACTACATGGTCTATTAGTTGTTTTCTGTTCCATTAACATTTTTGGAACATCCTGAATGTTTGATTCATTATAATTTGCGCTTTCACAATATCCTGAACACTTAACATTGTAACGTACGCTAAATTTAGCGTATTTACTAGCATTCTTTTTTTTTATGTACACATTACTTTTATTAACATCTTTGAATACTCTATTGTCTGACCACTCATCAAGTGGTAGATCGTATAAATAAAAATATTGTAACGGTATGCTGACATTTCTACTAAAATTCAAAGTACAATGCGAAATATCTGGAATATTATCACAAACACTAGCATCAGCAAACAACATGATGCAACTTCCGATCTTTGAGCGGCGTCCATATTATGATTTATAACATTATAAAAAGAAGTATTAAAGTTTTTAAAGTAAAGAGCAATAGATTTGACCTTAAAAAATTTATATTGTTTCAAATAACTATTTAATTCTGTATAATCAGCATTGTTACTTATTAAGTTAGTTTCATTATGATAATTCAGTGAATCTAAACCAAATCCATAGGCAAACTTTCGTGTACATTGATATGATTTAACACTTTTGAATATAATGGGTTTTGAACTTAATTTAGATTTAAATCATGCAGCAAATTTTCTTCTTCTGAATACTTTGCGATATCTTCGAGCATACTTGAAACGATTCTTTCGTACAGACAATTGCGTCCTACGTCTACGCAATCCCCAGTGGCGCTTTCTCCTGAACAACCGGCGTTTGACCGCTGAAATCTGCCGACGGTACATCCGCATACACGATCTGAACCCTATTGAAGAATGCATCATCCATTAATGGTTCATTATTAGAAATAATTACAATCAATTCACAATATTTGACAATCCTATCTAAAGTATTTTTTTTGCGTAATGCAAAATGCTTTCCTGCTAAGTAATTGTTTAAGTTTGCCATACGGGTAATTGGTAATGTCAAACTCATCAAAAATGATTAACTTCGTATTATCCTTCAGAGTTTCTAAAAAATATTCGCCATAACCGGCGCAAGTTATTAAATAGGAAACATCACGGGATAAAAAATTAATCAAACTTGTCTTTCCGGTATTAGATTTACCGTATAAATATAAATGTTTTTTTTTGGGATAATGAACAGTTGAAACAAAATCTAAATAAAAATCTATTACATTGTTAGCCCAAGCAGCAGTAAAAATATTGACAAATGGCCATATATAACTATAATATTTTTCTCTAGTTACCTCGCTATGATAACGTTCGATAAATTTGTAATTATTTCTATGATCCACCACAAACGGATCAACTACACTAAAATTTTCTTTACTGTTTGCCCATTTATTCAACTGATAATTAAAACTAAGTTTAGATGATGATAAATTCGTATAAACTTCAGTATCTGATTTGCTTATATAAACTAACAATTGTTTTTTTCTTTTAACATTTTGAAGATCAAAGCGCATATCAGGAAAATTGCAAGAAATATAATCCCTTAATTCTGAGAAATACACCTTACCTTCAAATTCCAAGTATGCGTGAAGATGCTTCTTAATATCTTCCCCGCAAGATTCGGTTTCAAGCGCACAACAAAATCCACTAATGTCAAAAAAACAATCAATAAACAATTGTCTGACATTAGTTAAATCCTGTCCCTGAAGCGTTAAAGTAACAAAATAATTATGACTTGATGTGTCTCTTTTCTTAGAGCGACTGCACACAAGTTGGTGCACGCGCGTTTATATTTCTTCTGGCCCCTCTTGTGGCCCCTTCGTTAGAGGGTGTTCTATTAACGAAGGGGCCAGTAGCCGGGCCGCAAGCGGCCCGGTTGGTGACCTTGCCGGCTAGAGCCGCGCGCTCCCCACCACGACTACTACATTCCCGCGCTTGACTGGTCATGTTTATAACCTTTAGATAAGGCCAATGTTTACAAGATGCCACATACAGATCGAGCTTATCTCTCTTGATAATCTTAAACGCGGGAAATGTACTGGAACACCATTCAAATCACAAAACTCGCAGGAGGAATATCTTGACCTGTTGTAATTACTGTTTGGGTGATCCGTGAAATATTTATGTAAAAGGAATATTTCTTGTTCCTGATTAGTTTTTAATCTCTGCAAACTACAACTCTTTATAACACCAATAAGAATGTCTATATTAATGCCATTAAGCACACAAAAACTAACAATAATTGCTCTATGTTTGTATGAATAATCACTGCAAAACACTGTTTCTATTACAAATGTTGGCCAACTGTTCTGTCCACCCAAAATGTCACCAAAACTATCTTGAAACCAATCTAGTAAAGGATTAGGCATTCTGTAAATAAAACAAGCAAATAACACAAAGTATTAATTTATTTCTATTTTATGAAAACAAATTCTTTAATTATGTGAGAATGTCAAGGAGCACATTTCAACAGTTACTAGATGGAATAAAAATAAAAATAACTGGGAGCAGCAGCCGCTTTCGCCAGTGTATTTCAGCAGAAGAAAAATTAGTTATAACCGTAAGGTAAGTTATTATTTATTTGTATACAAGGAGTAATAAAATACTCAAAAACCAAATGTAAAACGTTTATTCTGTAGAAAACACTAAAATAACAAAGAAATTAATTAAAAAGGGTACATGCATTGTTAGTTCATTGAAGGAAACAAATTAATTACTTGTGATTGCTGTGAAATCTCAGTACTTTCAGAGTTAGGTGATTGGAGCTGTAGCGAGGATCTCAAACGGGATTGATCTCTGGAGTTATCTGGGATAGGACATGCGGTTTCAGTGCATGGAGGTGTTGAATAACCTTGATTATATTCTTGGAAACTGTTGCGATATGCATTCGAATAATTCGTATACTGGTTGAAGCGCCCAGTTTGCAAACAGTTTGGTTGATATTTTTCTGTAGTTTCCATTAGTCCTATTCTTGCTCTCATTTTTGCTGCAGGGGGACGAAATTCTACATATGCATGTTGTTTTCCGATTCCTAACTCCAATAACATCTATACACTCTAAGTCAAACACATCTCTAATAAATTCTCTTACCTCTAAATACGTGTAGGAATCCTGGAATTCAATATAACAGTGAATATGATACTCTGCACTAGAACCAACTGAACCACACTCTAACGCGCAACAGAATGAAAGAACATTATGAAATGAGTTAACAAACAATTGCCTTATCTGCGGATGCACATCCGCTCCCACGTTCACAGTGATAAACATTTTGCTAGTTCTTTTCCTTGTCCCACTACCCACGCAACCTTTAGCCACGCCTCTATTGATAACAAACTTAGTTTTAATTTTCTTTATTTGAACAATGTTGTGAATCGCGACCGGGTACTAGTTTATACAACCCGGTCGCGATTGGAGTACCACGTGAAGCTCCTTCGGAGTTAAGGGCCTGCGGCCCGCTCTTTTGAACTTTATCCCCCCTTTATAATATTAAGTTCATTCTTCGATGGCGTTAATACCCAAATTACGTAAAGCCAAAAAACTATCTGTACACAGATTATGAACAATTCCATCATTATGGTGTATGTACTCCAATACAACACCATCCAATGTAGTTATAATTTTAAACATCACGTTGTAACTACTGTAATGACGCAAACAATCTTCTCTAACTAAATACAATTCTAAATCGTAAATTTTCTTAATATTTCTGTTCCTAGTATTACAAAATTGATCATTACAATAATTTAACACTCTAATGGCAAAACATATACTGTAAGTAGGATATTTATTTAACAAAGCAAATGTAGCTATTTTAATTCTGTTCTCGTAGTAGTTGAAGTTCCCTCCCAATAGCAAGCAATTAGAATTTCTGATTTAAGTTTTAATTATCAGTGCTATTATTATTTAGGCTAAATTTGATTTTAATCACCCTTTCGTTAAGAAACATTATAATTGTTATAGCTTTCTTCAAAATCTGCATGCGCAATTAGTTGTAAAATTTGCTAGAAGTTATTCTTATGTATGTCCGATTATATGTTACGAAAATCGTTGGTTTCTCGATGTTTTGGAATGGTACAGAAATTTTGTTAGTACTAACTATTATTATAAAAAGCGTCATCTTTATCTATATGGAGGTTCGGGTGTAGGTAAAAGTTATACCATTAATTTGTTGAGTTATGGTTTGGGAAATCGTGTATATTTTGCAGGTCGTAGTTATCCGTTATTTGATATTAGTTATGAACATAAACTAATCGTTTTTGAAGAATTTAATAGTGAGGATTATAACATTGATTTTTTAAAATTACTGTTAGCTGGTGATACAGTTCACATACGGCGAATATTTCTGAAGCCATCTAACAATGACAGCAGAAACATCCGCTCACAATCCGTTTCGTTCAGCGTCTCTCTCTTCTCTCTACAATCCATGCTCTCCTTCAATACTGAAACTAGAGCTTGTGTCCCAGTGTCATCACAATTACCCCTTTTTCTCTTTGACCTTAGCGACTGAATTTTTTCTAGTTGGGGTGGAGAAATTAATGCACCGTCACTATCTGTCTCTAGGGTCTGAGGCGGATCTTGCAGACTAGACTCTGTGGGGTTGCTTTCCATCGTCGGTGCCAGAAATTGCAGTAGATTGAAATAGATATAGGGTGACTTACGCTGTGCAGAACAGCCACTTCGGGCAGATTTTAATCGTCGCACCACTCTTTGGAAAGAGTTTCTAGTGTTTTTCCATTTCTTTTGAAGCGTAACACCTGTAATGTAATATGATTATTATATTATGAAATAATATAAAAAAAAACAAGATTTATCTTTCTATTGTTTCCTTTACAGATATTTGGCTACAGGATGTTCTTTCGCACATATAAGTCGTGATTACCGAATAGGTCTAACAACTGTAAGAGAAATAAACTGGGACGTTTGTAAAGCAATATGGGAAAACATCAAAGCAATCGCAATTCCAAAACTAACTAGGGATAAGTGGAATGAGGTAGCAGAAGGCTTTCCAAAATACGCACAATTCCCAAATTGCATCGGAGCTGTCGATGGAAAGCACATTAAAGTTATTCAACCAGCACATTCAGGTTCACTACATTTCAACTACAAGCACTTCTTTCCAATTGTGTTACTCGCAATATGTGATGCAGATTATAAGTTTCTTTATGTAGACGTTGGAGCTTACGGCAAATGTGGTGATTCTTCTATTTTCAAAGAATCCGTTTTTTATCATAGATTTATGAATAGGAATCTCGATATTCCGACTAATAGGCCAATCAAAGACAATGGTCAAGCATTGCCATTGGTTTTAGTGGATGATGAGGCCTTCTCTCTGTCAGAACACATGATGCGGCCATATGCAGTAAAGCACTTGACTGATATCAAGAGAAACTTCTTTGACCGACTTTGACGTGCTCGCCGCTATATCGAGTGCAGTTTGGAATACTAGCAAATAAATGGAGGATTCCTTACCGACCCTTGGATGTTCATAAACATTTTGCAGTTGAGATTGTAAAAGCTATTTGTGTTCTCCATAATTTTGTGCGAGAAAGAGATGGATATAGATTCGAAGACACATTGACCCTGTCTGAGAATTTGTTTGAAATAACTCCATGTCCTCCATCTAGAGCAAACAGGACATCATCTCGCTTCTTCTCTCTTAAACTTGTCTAAGTACGTGAAAGTGTAGAAAATTCTCAATAGCAAGAGATGTCAAGGCATTGTTCCTATACGCCACACAGTTCGAAAATGTATAGTACGTAGTACTATTCACACAAATACGTGGAATAGCAATTGAAATAATCCAGCAATCGCCGTAAAGAACGAGCGCTGAAACCTAGCAAACTGACTTACTGACACACTCACACTTAAAAATATTGTTATCGCATACTCATACATTATATTGCTAGTTAGATACTTTGCTCTATTCCTATTTTATCTATGAACGTAACATCTTTCTTTCTTTCTTATTGCTACTAGCCCTTCCAAAAATATAGATTTTTTTTTTTATTCAGTTAACTGATGCAAAAACATTGGGCAACATCTTTTCTGGAAACTTCTTTCTGAAACGATGATAAATCGATGTTTCTTGTCATTTTATGTGCCCTTTTTATGGGATCCTCATTGTGGTTCACGTTTATTTTCCGTTTCTTATTGCATTGATCTATAATGCAAATATAATATCTTGTTGCTTCCAATTTTCATCCATTTTTACCTTTCTGATTCCTTTTACATTTCAGAACCATATTCCAAAGTGTGACAAAAAAAAAAAAAATAATAAAAATAAAATGACAACGGTTTAGTAGTTAATTTTATTGAAATCTAAACTCTGTTTTGTTTTTTTATTAAAATTTTTCCACATTTCTCTTTCAGTGACTCGGAAGTGTTTTCAAATTTGTTGCTGCAATGCTATATTATGTGTAATACTATGGAAATGTACTGTAGTGGAATCGTTTATTGGATGATCTGATCCCACCGCTGCCACCAGATGTAGTGGAATCGTTTAATGTGATTCCTGAGGTATGTAGTAGATGCCTTGAAGAGGGCGGAAGTTAGTTTAGAGATTTTGGAAGTTAGTGCTCGAATTATTAAACGGAATTTATAAAAATAGATTGTATTTGTACAATAATTTAAACGTGAGTAATGGTAACTATTAACAAGAAATACTTAGAAATAAATAGGAGATAAATAACTAATAATTTAGAATGATTAAAATAAATGAACTAAGATGCACAACTAAGGAAATAAGTAAAATAAAAAACTGTATAGGGACGCGAACTGCTGCTCGTATAAATCTTGAAGACGTACTGAAGTATATCATATAATCATCCCTTTTCCAATGGGGCAAGTTTTATATTAGTGTTAGCAACACTCACACCAAGACTTCTGTCCTAGTGTGCGACCTTGGTTATTTCGGTGACCAGTGATTTAGGTCAGTGGCCAGCCTTAGCGGTTGCTTGCTTTGATGTAAAGTATTGACCCTTGGTTTTGTTTGTTTGGCCGCGGCCTTGTCTTGAAGACAGCAGCCGGCTAGGCCACTAGTTATAAATTATTCTTTCTTTGTTATGTGTTGTGAAGGTTTGACATTACTATGACCTTGCCATGTCATTACAGTACTACTAAATTGAGTACAAACGTTGTTTAACGAGGATTTAATTTAGTTAATTATATAATTGTCGATTGTTTACACAAAATATTGGTAAAAAAAAAAAAAAATTAAAAAAGTCGTTTCCCAATAAATATAGAAAAATATGTATTAGATCCACTTATTCCATGAAACTCCAGAAATAAATCTAATGAAATTTAAAAACTATATTGAGAGAAAGTTGTATCGTTACATTTCTTTCTTGATTTTAAAAAATGAACAACAGATTTTTTGCAATTTAATTTTATTCTTCAACAATGTTTAATTGAATTTTTTTTTTATTATTTACATATATTTATTCATTAGTTTAAAAAAAAAAAACAAAACAAATAAACTAGAAATGTTCTTAATTAATTAAAAAAAAAAAACAATTTATTAACAAATTAAAAAAAAATTTAAAATTTATTTTCATTAGTGTCTTCGATTATTGATTCCCTTTTTGTGTCGGCAACTTTTCCAGTAGCTAATTTGTAAAATTATTCGTTATTTTTTTTTTTTTAGAACAAAAATAACAGCCATAAACAAGTTTTTACATTATTGTGTAATATTAAAAACACAGATTTGTATGGACTTTTGGAGAGACAATTATTAGGTACATAGAGAAACTGATTTTTTTTTTTCCCCTTATTCACAAAAGGCTTATGGTGGAATTAATCTTGCATTCCTTCTTTAGCCGCCTTGCATTTATATCTGAAGCACTTCAATTGATTATATTTTTATAAATGTACTTTATTCAGAGAAATGTATTAATTAATTAATTAAATTGAATTGCCACTTAGGTTACATAAACTATGTACATATATATGTTTGATTTTTAACTTTATTACCAAAATCTATTTTTGAATGAATGAATGAAAACGAATGAATAAGTGAAGAAGGTCACTGGCATGGCTTAACAGCCTGTAAACCATGAATGAAGGTCACTGGCATGGCTTAACAGCCTGTAAACCATGAATGAAGGTCACTGGCATGGCTTAACAGCCTGTAAACTATGAATGAAGGTCACTGGCATGGCTTAACAGCCTGTAAACTATGAATGAAGGTCACTGGCATGGCTTAACAGCCTGCAAACCATGAATTTTGTTTTTATTTTATTTTTTTTTCTTTTCTTCCACATTTATAAATAATTAACAGTTTATATGAAATCCTAAAAAAAAAAAACTTATATTTCATAGTTAATGTAAAAGTATATGGTTGAAAGAAAGATTTGACGAATAAAATGTAATTTTTTTTTTTTTTTTTTTTTTAAATGAATCTACATTTTTTGGATAAATTATTGTTGTAAAAATTTTAATATTTTATTCAAATCTCAAAAAGTAATTGTCAAGTTTTTTATTTTTTAAAGGTTAAGGAAGAATGCAAGCAGAGATAGATAACAACAATTAGAAATTAAATAATAAATCTTAAGTTTTAACGACTTTATATAACGACTAACTAACACAAGCTGCGTATACGAGACGACTAGTTGCAGTCCACATCTCATCATGATAAATAACAGTAATTTCTCACAATTTCCGCTGTCTGATATTTACAAAATTTACAGATTACAGTTAAATCTATAGTAAAGTTAACTTTAAACCAATACTTACAATAAACTGGGCATTATGTAAACAAAAATACTCTAAATGATTTTTCCCAAAACAAAAAAAAATACAAATTTTTTTTTACTTAATTAGAAAATCTGTTAAAGCTGTTTTGCAGCAGCCATTTTATAGGCAGTACAAAGAAAAATGCCCAAATAATGTGTTGAACTTAAAAGAGGTATTAAAATAAAATAAATGAATCGTTCTCTCAAATCCTTCGATTCATAATATTATTTTTTTTTTAAGTTAGCAAGTTGTTTTTTTTTTTACCATGATTTTACTAAGTTATTTAATTTTGGTAAGAGAAATTTGATTTTTTAAAATTATAAACAGCGTAAATTAGTGTAAGTAAAACCAAGCAAGATCCTCGGCCGAAATTGTAAACATTCCTTTTTTTTTTTTGTTTGTTGCGTCAGTTATTTTTTTAACTTATCTAGATCAAGGGTCGCCCAATCTTTCTCTGCGTTTTCTGAGCCACATTGGTTGAAGAAAAATTATTCAGCCTAAATTATTTAACTCATAAAAGATGCAATAGTGGTCGTATAAGAACAGTAATTACGTTTGATAATAATATCCATTTTGCGATTATAAATATAGAATATTTACATTATCTAAATAATAACAAAGATTCATGGTCAATATAAAAAACTAGTTGGGGATAATTGATTTAATTTATTGAAACTGCATCACTATCTCTTTTGGTAAAAAAATAGTGAGACTCAAAAGTGTTCATCATGGATTTTGTTTCTAATTTTACTGTTTCATTTACTCTTTCCTTGTAATTATTTGATCACAAATGTAGAAAGATGCTGTTTCAAAAGCGATGAAAAAATTGGCAAATATTTGGCAACTAATATGTACCTAATATAAACTGAACACGTAAGCATGTTTTCATTGTTGAACGTGCTACCGTATTGAGATATTACCTTCCCACTACCTGGTGGCAAAAGATACCAGAAATATATCCGAATCTATATTTAAAAAAAAAAAACATTACTAAAAATTGTTTAATTAGTAATAAACTTTATATATGTAAGTTTAAAATTGTTTGTTGGGTCGTGGGGTGGAACATCCTTGATCTAGATTTAATCTCAAAATTTAATTCTATTTGATTTGCACCCATTCCCGCAATAATAAATTCCTCAACAGTTTTTTTTTCTCACATACTAATCATTATTTAACAGGAAATCTATCCTTACCAAACACTTCCTTTCAATATTCTAAAGCGGTAGAGGTATCTTGGTTTCACTACTAACTCTTACTAGACTTACGACTTATGATGAATTGGTCTTTGCAGGATGACCAGCATTTTTTTGTTTGTTTTTTTTTTTTTTGCAAATTTTCTGTTGTTCCTTTGAGATAATTAATAGAATATGGTAGGGGAAACATTCATATTATGACTTTCCTTCTTCTCCAGTTATTATTGCAGTTTTAACTAACAGATTTTCCTCACATCTGTAAATTTTACTATATACATTTCTTTAGCCTTAACATTATATAAAATATGGGTATTGAATACTTGTTATTTTTCGGAGATACGATTTACCAACATGTAGTGTAGTAATAACGCTTCTGACATGTCTTCTTCATTGTCCAATAATATTGTAACGTTAAGGTTAATGTTAGTCTCACTCACAGAATCCTCCCTTCCCCCGCACCCCGCAAATAAATTTTTTCCCGGCAAATGTTCACATAAAAGCATTAAAAGTTTAAAACTTAACGGTATATGAAGCGACTCACGCATGTCTATATTAAGGGTTTATTAAATGTTTTATTACATATCTCATTAAGTATCTTATTAGCTAGGTCTGTTGATTTTATTTATTTAATATGATATTTATTTACTTGGGTTCATTGTCAGCGAACTGTTTATGTTTTCCCATGGTTCATGTTCAGCGAACTTTTTATTTTCTATTAACTCGTATCATTTGAACTCGTTTTATATTACTTATATTACTATTTGTTCGTATTCAGCGAACAACACAATTTTTTTATTAGCTAAGTTATTTCATAAAATAAACAATTTTATTATTTAATTATTTTTACTATTATAAATTTATAAATTTTATTAAATTATTCCATTATTATAAATTATAAATTTTACTATTTAATTCAATCCTTTTCTAATTGATGCCTATTCTTGCTTATGTCATTGATCCGAAGTCTCAATTTAATCTTTAGAAGTAGAGGGTCCTGGATCGAACGGAAAATTTGGTTTTCCGAATTTTCGAGTGTTTGAGAGGTGGATCTTTTCCCTAGTATTAGAATGTTGTGGAACGATCTTGCCTGTTTTTAGGTTCTCGTTTACTTCTATCAATTTCTCCGGTTTGTACAAATTTTTGAGTTTACTTTGTTTCTGTTTGTTTTTTATGTACACCTTTTTTGGTAATTCGCTAGTTCTTGTAGGTTTATCGGTCCTAGTTCTGTTCAGTTTCCCGATGGTATTTTCTTTAGCCTTAATGTTCTTTTCGTTTACGTTTCTGTATAACAGTTTTAGTTTGTCCTTGTGTTTGTCTATGTAATTGTTAATTAACTGTAATTCTAAGTTTATATAAGGGTGAATCGTTGTCTAGGTTACCATATAGTATTTCAAAGGGTTTTAATTTAGTCACAGTTGTGTATAGTGTTGTTGTAAGCAATGATTGCATACTTGATTTTGTTTTCGATTGATTCTTTTTTGTATTCATCTTGATTGTTAAATAGCCTAATGTGTTCGATTAGGGTGGAGTGAAATCTTTCAATTGATCCATTAGATTCTGGGTGTTGCGTTGAGATGAAGTGTACTTGTATTTTATGTAAGTTAAGTAATTCTTTTACTAGTGAGTTATTGAATTCGAGGCCATTGTCTGTAATAATTTGTTTAGGGATGTTGTGATGACTGAAATATTTTATTAATTTGTTAACTATTTCGATTCCTTGGCTCGATTTTAAGGCGTATGCTTGAGCATATCTACTAAAAGGACATATTAATGTTAGGAATTTTTTGTTGTCTAGAGTTATAGTGTCAATGTGTAGAGTTTCCAAGGGTTTTGTGGGTGTAGGAGTGATATTGTATTCGAGTCTTAATGGTCTTCGTTCGTACTTTGTTACTAGGCATGTTTCGCATTGGTTGATGTAAGATTGTATAGATTCTTTTTGATTTGACCAGTAATAAAGGTTTTTTATTCGTGTGTAAGTCTCGTTGGTCCCGCGGTGATTGGTTTTACTAATGTGGTATTTTTCGATTATTTCTTTCATTTCATCCTCTTCTATTACGTCTATAAGTTTTTGTGTATAACGTACGAAGTTGATTTCGGAGTTTCTAAAGTGTCTAAATAAAATAGTACAGAATTTTTTATATGTGTCAGTTTTGAAGTATAGGCAGTATCTGGTTTTGGGGATTACTTTCTCTCTAATAAATTTAATTAGTTCTGTTTCGAAATTGTTAATGGTGAATTGGATGATGAGTCTTTGTTTGTTATTGAATAGGTTTATGGTAATTGGTTCGGCTGGGCTGTGTTCTACTTAGGAGATAATTATTTGGTTACTCGGGTCCGTTTACTCGGTTACTCGGTTACTCGGTTCACGGGTCCGTCTGTTATTGGGATGTTAATGTCGGTATTACTTCTTGCGTTGGAGCGTGCTGTATTGTCGCTTCCGTCGTTTTCTTCTACGTTAACAGCTACAGATTCGGTGGGGTTATTTTGGTTGGTTCTATTTTATTCGTCCATGATTTCGTTTATTACGTCATTAATTTCTTTTTGTCTGTCGTCGATGGGTTGTGTCTCATTGGCATGTAGTTCAATTCGGGAGAGGGCGTCTGCTACTATATTTCCTTTTTTGTAAATGATTTCGTAGTCAAATTCTTCAAGTTTGAGTCGCCAGCGTAAGAGTTTTGAGTTCGGTTCATTTAATGAAAATAAACATTGTAGCGGTCTATGATCAGAGTATATTTTAAATTTTCTGCCGAATAAGTATGGCCTAAAATATTTTGTCGCCCAAACAATGGCTAGCAATTCTTTTTCTATTGTGGCTAGGCTGCATTCAGATTCGTTTAGTGTTCTGCTCGCAAAAGCGATGGATAAGTCTTGGTTTTGTGTTTTCTGACTAAGTACTGCTCCTAGAGCAAAATTACTTGCGTCGGTAGTGAGTATAAATTCTTTTGAAAAGTCTGGGTATTTAAGTATTGGTTCGTTTGTTAGTAGTGTTTTACAGGTATTGAAACAGTTGATGTATTCTGGGTCATTGCAGTTGATTGTTGCGCCTTTCTTTAGTAATTTGGTCATTGTTTTGGTGATTTGTGCAAAGTCTTTGATAAAACGTCTGTAGTAGCCTAACAGTCCTAGGAATGGCTTTATTTGTTTCGTAGCCTTAGGTCGTGGATAGTTCTCTAAGGCCTTAATTTTGTCTTTTTTTGGTTTAATTCCGTCTGGGGTGACAACGTGTCCTAAATAGGCAACTTCTTTCCTGAGGAATTCGGTTTTGTCTAGCTGTATTTTGAATTGTGCTCTTCTCAATCTCTCAAATACTTCACGTAGTCTATGTATGTGTTCCTGTAGGCTAGTGCTAAATACTATTATGTCGTCCAAGTATACTAGGCATAGTTCGTTCTGTATCCCTCGTAAAATGGAATCCATAACCCTTTGGAAGCTGCTCGGGGACGTCTTCAGCCCGAACGACATCCTTAGGAATTCGTAATGTCCGTCTTCGGTACTAAAGGCTGTCTTCTGTATGCTAGATTCGTCCATCTCGATTTGGTGAAAACCAGATGCGAGGTCGAGTGTAGAGAAATATTGGCATTTGCCTAGTTCGTCTAATAAGTCCGTTATGTTTGTTAAAGGGTATCGGTCGTCTACGGTTTTTTCATTTAATTTCCTATAGTCGATTACGACTCTCCATTTTTGTACTCCTGTCGCGTCCAGTTTTTTCGGTACTACCCAGATGGGTGCACTCCACGGTGAGTTTGAGGGTCGTATGATATTTTGTTTTAGCATGTCGTTAATTGGGTAATAATTTATTTTGTGCATGATCGGGGGGTGTTTTGACGGCAAAAAGGGTAATTATTTCTTCACATACCTCAATAAAGTCTTTCAGGCTTGTGGGATTTCCATTGAATTCTGGTATGATATTAATGTAAGTTTTGTCTAATTTTGGAATCTCTGTAGTAGACATTTTTTTAAGATTAGTTTAGTAAATAGTATTCTTAAACTGGTATGTTGTTTTTATTAGAACCATTTACAACAGCCATCAACTATTTTATTTACTTAATTGTCCAACGTTTCGTGCACTGTACGTGCCATTTTCAAGGACTACAAATTTATAGTTTTACATTCTTGTTAGCATTTCATATATATATATATATAGAAATGCTAACAAGAATGTAAAACTATAAATTTGTTTAAACTATATATATATAAGTTATATGTTGGGATTTTGCAATTCACTTTTTAAAAACCACAATATTTATTTACACAACAGAACAACAATATACACTTGAGTTAAGGTGTTATTAAGAAATTAAAAAGGAAGAGCGCTGCTACTACAATGAATGTTCAATGAGAAGAGAGCGAGAGTTATAAATCTCAATCATTTTATATTTAATACTATCTTAATGAAGTGGAGTGTGTGTGTGTAAGAAATGGAAGTGTGCGTGTGCTGTTGTTATCAGCTTCTAAGAATGGTAGGTGTACAATTGATAAATAGAGAGAATTGCAATAATAACTACAATGTAACTCCTCCCTTCTGAGAATAAAGCTTCCTTTTAAGAAGATTTAAAGATAAGAATTAATTTCCTAGGTTCTATAATATACAGATTATAATTATAAATATAATAAATGATTGTTGTACAAATACAATTAATACAAATCAGTAATAAAATAGTAAAGATTTTATATAATAAGGTAATAGTTTAATGGAATATGATTAAAGAATGAATTTAAAATTCTAAATTGACTACTTCATCTGAACTAGCTTTCTTATTATTGATAATTATTTTCTTTTGTTTAATAATGACAGTGATGATAAAGTAACTAAAATTAATGTAATTACATAAAGAATAATTGTCCATAAACTGGGATTAATGGTTAATATAGGATTTGTTTCAATTGAGTTAATTGGGTTGGGTGAAATGTCTTTTAAGTGAAGTTTCCTCAAATTAATGTTGAATTTGGGGCTTTGCTGTGGAGTCAGTGTGAGGTTGATGTTGCCTATCAGCATTGGCTTTCCGTTAGAGGATGTTTGGTAGATTAATGGTTTTCCTTGGTAAGTTAGAGTACCGCTGGGTGCCTTTATTAAAAATATACCTTTTAATGTTTTTGTTTCCATAGCGTCGTCCAGTTGGATTTTGATCGTCTCTGGCGTTGTGAATACTGCTAGGAATTGATTAATCTCTGGAATAAATGTTATGTGATTATTTTCGGTTTTTAATTCGGTATATTGGCAAAGCGAGCTATTCTCGTAGAGTAGTACTTCTTCTTCACATGAACTGCGGTGAATAGATACTAATGATTTTGAACATTGGTACACCTTATTTTTGATACAGTTTTCGTTAAGATGTCTAACCTTATTATTTTTAGATTTTAACAGATAATTTGTTTCTGGTATAATTGTTACAATTTTATTTTCATGAATTGTTGGGATTGATAACATAGTGAACAATTCTAATTGATCTTCCAAAAATATGGTAGTCCAAGGAAATAAGTTGATTTTGTTTTTTGTACTTTACAATTGACATTTAGCATGTCCTCAAAGTTTAAGATGTTTTCAAATTTTACTTCGATTAATAGGTGTTTGTGATAAGTTTCTATTAGCTTTAATTCATTAAATAGTTGATGTGTACTAATTATGCTTGGGTGTATTATTTTTAGTTTACAGAATGTAAGGGAGTTTTCAATGTCTTGCAAAGTATTTAGCAATAGGTGATAAAGAATTTGTAATTGATTTAAGGCGTCTTTGATAGTCGTAATTTCAATGTGTGTTCTAGAATTTTGTTAATTTTTTCTCCGTCTTCGCTATCTAGATTTCCGGTTATCATTTTTATTAGGCTTCCCAGTCCGTTAATAAGTCCTCGTTTCTTTCGTTCATTAGTGTGGACTAATAAATGGTCAATTTTGTCTTCGATGAGGGATTTAGTGTAATTGATTATGTTAATGTGTGGTATGATTTCTTGGTTAATAGTTTTGTTAAATTTTACGTATTGTAAGAGTCTGTATTCTTGATTGTTTAGTATTTTGTATTCTGAAAACAGGCTTTCAATGTCGTAATAGTGTACTAAGGTGTGTTCGGCAAATTGTAGTCTGGCTGTGCCCAGTCTTATCGGTAGTAGTCCGATGTTGTTGGTGATTTCCTTAATTTCAGTTGTTAGGCAGGGGGCGAACAACGTGAGGGTCCTGCAACATCAGGATTAAAATCATAAGTTTTCTTTCGCGGGGGTTTTACATTTTCTTTATGTGACCTTTTCCGTGGTCTTTTTACATTTGATAAGTGAATTTTCTCTTTGGTATTATAATGCCGTGGTTTTATAGTTACAGTTTTTAATTTGTTATTTACGTTTTCGACGGTTTCTTTTTGATACTTGTCGTTTGTCTTGTTCATTTTTTGTTTGTTTTTTACATAGATTTCGCTTGGCAAATCTATCGGGTCTTCCCTATTTTGGTTCCTACTATTGATTACTTTTTCTTTGTTTTTGTCTATGCGGGTTCGTATTAGTTGGTACAGTATTTTAGTTTTTTCTTTGTGTTTGTTTACGTAGTCGTTAACAATTCTGTTTTCTAAATTTAATTCGAATAGGGGGTTAGTTCTAATATGTCCGAATAATATTTCGTACGGGGTCAGTTTGGTGGTGGAGTGAATGCTATGGTTGTAAGCTAAAATTGCGTAGTTGACCTTGTTTTCTATGTTGTCTTGGGGATAGAACTATCCGGACTCAGTTCAATTTGGTGGAATCCGCTGGCTAGATCTATAGCTGAAAAATATTGGCATCTACCCAGTTTGTCAAGTAAATCTGTAATGTTTGGTAGTGGGTATTTGTCGTCGATTGTTTTTTCATTTAGCTTCCGATAGTCAATTACCAGTCTGAATTTCTGTTTGCCAGAGGCGTCTTTTTTTTTGGGCACTACCCAAATTGGGGAGTTCCAGGGTGAGTTGGATGGCTGTATTATATTTTGCTCAAGCATGTTTTGAATTTGATCTTGTACTTCGTCTTTAAATATTTGAGGGTATCTGTACGATTTAGTGTAAATGGGTATCTCGTCTTTAGTTCTTATAGTATGTTTTACTTGGTTGGTGAATGTTAATTGTTTATTGTCGTTATGAAAAATGTCGGCGTAACTTTTTACCAAATTTTTGATTGCGGTTCTTTCTTCCGAATTCATGTGGTCGGTTCTAATGTTGGTCGGGTCAAAATATTTGTTTCGTTGTGTGTAGTTATTGTTTGTGTCAATAGAATGAATTTCTTCTACACACATAGGGTCATTAATTGTTAGTTTCAAGGGATTGTGACTGTGATTGCTAATAATGCAAGTTGCTTCGTGGTCAGTTACGTTCACTAAGCATTCTTTTATTTCTAAGTTTTTCATTTGAGTATAGGGAATTATAAATTCACCGTCTCTTACATTTTTTATCGGAATTTTAATTATTTGTTCAGTTTTACCGGGTATGTTGTATGTGTATAATTTATTGTTTTGAGGAGTCTGTTGGTAGTGTATTTTTATTTTGGTATGTGGCGTAATTACCCAATTGTTTTTCAAATCGATGTATGCGTTTAAATATTTTAGTGTGTCTAGTCCTAATAGGAGGTCAAAATGGTTGTGGAATTTGAATAGTCTAAATTTTAGTTCCAATCCGTCTAGTTTAAATAGGTTTGAGAGGGGTATTAGGGTACTGAATTTTTCTAAAGAAGTACCGTGAGCTGTTGTGATTTTAAATGGGTCTGGTATTATGTGTTCGTGAAAGTGTTTCTTTGCTACGTCAGGGTTTACAAAAGAGGTGGTGCTACCGGTGTCTAGTAAAATTTTTAAATTGTTGTTGTAGTAAATGTACGGAAGACAACTGTGTTCCGTATGTGTCATTATGTGATATTCTGGGATAGGCGGGTTTCTTCTAAAAAAGGTTCGTCTTTCCAGGGTTCTGTCCTTTCGTCGTTAATTGGGATTTCATCAGCATTGTATACTTCTTCTACAGAAAAATTCCTGGGTTGGTTTGAAGTATTTCTAGTGAAATAGTTATCCGGTTTGTTCCAGTAAGTTTTTGGAGGTTGCCTTGTAGAAATGGACATAGGCGTTGATCTGTTGAAATTCGAGTTTTGCTGTTGAGGTCTAGGGATTTGTCTTTGTATAGGATTTACAGGTCCAGTTGGGAAATTGGTTCTAGGGGGGAATCTTACTAGTTGGTTATTTGGTATCTGTTTATAGTTAAAATTTGGTTTTGGTTTGTACTCATGGTTACTGTGCTGTAATTTTATGTACTGGAAGTCGTTTCGTAATAGACTGTCTAACTCAATTAAGGTTTGTGGGTTACGCGTAGCCAAGTTATTTCTTAGTGGGTCCTTCAATGATACAATCGTGTGTAAAACTACTAGTTGTTCGTTTTGTCTATGTATTATGATCGCGTTGTTATTTTCTAGAGAAAGTTTTTGTTTATACTGGTCAAACATTTCCATGATTTCCGCTACGAAATCCGTGGGGTTTTTGTTACATTTTCGATACATTATATCGAGTAATATACTGTTAGAATTTTGCCTGTTTGCGAATTTGGATATCAGAAAATTGTTTTAATTGAGCCCAGGTTGCGAAATCCTGTGCTTGTATTGTTTCAGCGGCTTTATCTACGAGTTTACCTTTTATATTAATGAGTGCTAGTTTTTTGAAACCATCGGAAACCTTGGGGGTATAACCTTCAATTATACTGCTGATTTCCTCAACTCTATTAATAAGAAAACTTAACTGTTTAGGATTTCCATTAAAATTGGGGATCGTGTCTGTGAGGGCTTTGATTTCAGTGGCTGATGACATGGTGATTAATTAATAATAACAATTATATAAACAACAATATTAGAGGTATAATATAGGTTAGTTCCTTATTTTCAATTAAAGTTTTGAATCTTTTTTTTTTAAATTTCTACTCACACAAAAATAAAATGTACCATGTTCATTAGTTGTTTTCTTGATGAGTTGACTTCGGGTCTTCAAGTTCTTCAGGTTCTTCTTGGTCAATAAAGCGGTAAAAATCACACGACTCGATATTCGTTCGGGCCTTTGACCGGGGTCGATATGCGTTCGACTGTTTGGGGTCCTACCGACTGCGCCAGTTATATGTTGGAATTTTGCAATTCACTTTTTAAAAACCACAATATTTATTTACATAACAGAACAACAATATACACTTGAGTTAAGGTGTTATTAAGAAATTAAAAAGGAAGAGCGCTGCTACTACAATGAATGTTCAATGAGAAGAGTGCGAGAGCTATCAATCTCAATCATTTTATATTTAATACTATCTTAATGAAGTGGAGTGTGTGTGTGTAAGAAATGGAAGTGTGCGTGTGCTGTTGTTATCAGCTTCTAAGAATGGTAGGTATACAATTGATAAATAGAGAGAATTGCAATAATAACTACAATGTAACTTATATATATATATATATATATGCATGCATCCATATATACATGTGTATATGGATACATACATACATACATACTACATACATACATCCATACATACATACACATACATACATACATACATACATACAGACACATACTTACATACATACATACCATACATACTACATACATACATACATACATATAAACATACATACATACATACATACATACATACATACATACATACATACATACATACATACATACATACATACACATACATACATACATACATACATACATACAATACATACATACATACATACATACATACATACATACATACATACATACATACATACATACAATACATACATACATACAATACATACATACATACAATACATACATACATACAATACATACATACATACAATACATACATACATACAATACATACATACATACAACATACATACATACAATACATACATACATACAATACATACATACATACAATACATACATACATACAATACATACATACATACATACATACATACATACAGTACCTACATACATACCATACATCATACATACATACATGTATATATATATATATATATTTACATCTTGGTGCTAAATGGCGTCTTTTCATGAGTAACCCTGTTTGGCGTCCCATTGATCGAAAGGAGTATATTAACTTTTAATTAAAGTATATGGATTAAATGAAGCTAATTATCACTGCTATGTAAATTTAATTTTTGTAAATCAATTCGTTAATTGTTTACCATACTCCAATCTTAACTGCGTCATTTCAAATCGGCACTTTTTGGCGTCAGTAATATACTCTTTCATTTTCTCGATTATCAGGCATCCGAAATATTCATTCTTTTCAGTTCTGCGATTTTTTAGCATCCGGCGACGTTGCCAGATCTCATTTCCTCTTTTTTGTAACTTCATTCATTTTGATTGGTGTTAGGCATGACTTTCATATAGAGTTAGGTAGATTTTTGTTATTGTTTATTTAAATAAAACTCATTTCTACAAAATGATAAAATGCAATTTTTCAATAATCATAGAATGATGGATAAATGTTTTTTTCTTTGCTAAAGATGGCAAAAGAGGTGTAAGCATAAGATGCCGCGGGATCACTGATGCCTAAAAGGCCTATTGTGATTATTCTTTGCTAAATCAATGACTAAAATATTTTAGTTCGTTTATAATATAAAATCATAGATTATATATATATATAATCACATGTTAAAAAATCATAAAGTCAAGCCGAAGGCATGAAACAAAGGGTAATGTGAACCAGCATGGAAATTCTTCCTCATATTCCTAAGTGATTTTAAAATGTTGTGCGTCCACTGGCACCTCTGTACCTATTCCACATGGTAAAGGTAGTTTACATAATTCTATATCCTTCATCTTTCATAAATATTTATATCTGCGTTTATTTTCATTTTTCCCAATGGTGCTCCTCAAAGTTATACTTTCGACATTTGATTACAAAGTTTAAATTGAAAAATTAATTACATCACCAAAAGAATGTGATATTGCTGTAATTCATGCGTTAAAACGAAAGGTTATGAGTTATATATGCTGAAAAGAAGAAGAAAGATACTTAAAAACACTGTTTCATTTATTCCAAACTACATGCAGGTAGGAATATCACATCAAGCTGCAGAAAATATTACTAAGTAGTACTAAATAAGTCGAATAAAATAACTATTATGCCACTTGACGTGCTAGTGATTTTAAAAAGTTAAAATCATAATTAACCCCCGAGCGGCCGCGTTACTAAGAGTTACATGACCGGGCGCAAAGCACGTGAGTAAGGAAGGGGTTTAGGGGGTGACAAATACACTTAAGCAGGGATGTGGGTTTCAGGGGGTTCAAACTTCCCCCATTACATACTTTAAACTTCCCCTAAAAAACTTTTGTTTTCTATATTTAATTTAAAAAAAATTTGGAATCGAAGACTTGGTGTGTTAATAACTGATCCCTCTGACCAAGCACGTACGAGGTAGTTAGGGGTCTCAAACCCCCATTGCAATAAAAACTTCAATTTTTTTTTTAATTTTAGACCATTATTTTCTCGTGATAATTTTTTTTATATGAGCAACAGCGTTTATAATTTCGAATTTCATAAAGAATCCGAAGTTGGGTTCTTTGTTTATCATTTTTGCAGAAATTAAAACGCATTTTGGTATTATTAATTAAAACTTTTGATAAAATTTGTATTTATGATTTTATGCGAAATCAAAACATTTTAGCTTATGTATGTGTAATATATTATGTACCTATATCAGTATTGGAAAAGGAGCTATAAGGGTTTTAGTATATTTTCGTTTTTTGACGATACTATCCGCTTATATTTAATTAAATATGCGAATCAAACTCGCTCAGTTCGTTAGGTCCAATGAGAGATTGCCAATTGATTGATTATGGTGTTTTTATCAAAATCAGAGCGATTTTAAAGGTGCTAATTATAAAATTCAGAGATGGTATTTTAAAATTCAGTTGCGGAGTTTTCAAAATATGCTTATACTGCTGAAAAATATAAACCATCTGAAATCATAAAAAATTTAGGAAGATGAGCTATAAGGGTTTTAGTATATTTTCTTTTTTTGACGATACTTTCCGCTTACATTTAATAAAATATGCGAATCAAACTCGCTCAGTTCGTTAGGTGCAATGAGAGATTGCCTACTGATTGATTATGGTGTGTCTATTGATTTTTATCAAAATCAGAGCGATTTTAGAGATGCTGCGATTAAAATATGAATGGTAGGTATGGTAAAGTAATATGGTGTAAAAAATAATTTAGAAATGATTTTAAAATTCAGTCGCAGAGTTTTCAAAATATGCATAAACTACTGCTAAAAAATATAAACTACATCTGAAATCATAAAAATTTGTAGAATTTTTGTATAATGTATGGATTGATTAAGCAGTGCTTCTTTACTTGCATAAATTGTGTCCAATTTTCATTCAATATTTGTCATTCGATAAAATTAAGCTTTATAATTTTGAGCTGATAATGAAACGTCATTTATCAAAATTAAATTGTTATTTTACAATAATATTATTAACAATAAAATTGTTCTTTCTTGTATTTTAAGTGAAATGAAAAATATTCGAAACCATAAAAGATTCAATTTTCTCTCAGCATTCTGTAAAAATCTTCGAATTGTTAATATTTTAGCACCTAATTAGCAAAAATCTCTAGAATTTTCAGTCTATTATCTCTTATGGTAGCATTAAAATTGAAATATTTTTTAAATTTTTAAGGTTTTTTGTTTGCAAATTTAGGTTTCATAATTGTAAATCTTTGCTTCATAAATGTCAAAACTTCATGTAAATCTTTGATTACTGATTCCAATGATTAACGATACCTTATCGGACTATCTTTAACAATATTTTTATGATTTACAAAAAATTATGAACTTTTTCAAGAAAAAGAATTTTTAATGTTTTCTAACTACCTAAATAACTATTAAACATAAATTTTTTTTTTTTTTTTAATAAAAAGCTTCTCTTTTTTTGGTACAGTTCCTTCTCAGATAAAAATGGTTTTACCTAAACTTTGATGAGTGGGGGTGGGGTGGATGATTCCTAACCCCCCTCATAAAAAATTTATAACTACATACTTGCCGGGCGCCATATAGAACTTAGCTTATGTTTACTAATTTTTGCTTACCAGTTTTCTTCCTTACCTACTCTTTTGAAAAATATCTACTTAGTAAAATATAGAAATGCTATGAGTAGGTATGTATACCAACTTTATAGTATTTTACTAAAAATTTGCTAGTAAGTAAAAAATTACTTTTTAGTATCAAGGAGGTATGGAGATCCAAACTTCTTTGGTAATAAAAAATAGGTATCCAGTACATAACATTCCAAGTTTACATTCATCAGGCTTAGGTAAGGATCTACATACTTCCTTCTCCGTTGAGCAAGATAGTATTTTAAATTTGATTTTTGAATGGGTGTGTTTAACTTTGTTTCTCTTGAAGAAAAAAAAAAATATATATACTGCAAAATTTTATAGTTTTATTGTAAGTTACAATTCTTTTTAAACATTACAAAAAATAATATTATAGGAATTTTATTAAAAATTATAAATCGTTAATTAAAAATCAATATAAAACTAATACGATAGTACAAAGAAAAAAAATTGTTGAAAAAAATGATTGAAATTGAAATCTGTTTTATCATTTTCTTTTATTGTACTCATTTTGAATAAACACTTTTATTTTGAGCCAAGATTTATTTTTTAATAGATTAGGGTTTTCCGTGATTAATTTATCACATTCCTCCTTCCGCGGAGGCTTTTTCTTTAATATATGTGTTTTAAAAAATGATGTTACAACATCCTTTTGTTTTTCAGTCCATTTTTCAAGTATTCTTTTTTTTTTTGATTTATCAACACTTGGTGGTTCGTCAGTTCTTCTAGTATTTGTACTCTCAGATATATTGCAAATATACTCACCTACATCTTCATCTATTTGTTGCGCCTCATCTTCTTCTACCTCTAATTCATCTTCTTCAGTAGTTTCGAATAAGTTTTCGTCTAAGTCAATATCGATCTCTTCTAGTTTTTTACCCCTAAAGTTACTTGCAGTACCTTGTTCCATCATTAAAAGTAATTTGGATATCTTGGCTGTTTGATATATGTCATCAGGCATACGGTATTCTCCACGATGAATTCGATCTGTATGCCCCATAAATGTTGCTAGTTGCTCAATATCTCCCTCAGACATAGAAAACAACTGAGTAATGGTTGCAAGGTGTTTCCTTAATCTGGTGGCAGTTATTGCATGAGGTGCTTTCACTCCAGACAACTTAGCATGTTTTGCTAAAGTTTTGTATCCACATATTGGTGTACTACATTTAGGGATCCCAAAAAGATAATTATTTTCCAAAGGCACAAAGTTTTGACGCATCTGAAGAAGAATTTTAATATGATTTTGAATATCTGGACTAAACAATACTGGGACTCCTCTTCCGCGTTTTCCTCTAATTACGATTCTCTTAAATTTTTGTAGTAATATTTTCTCAGTAGGCGTTACAGCTTCTGAAAATTCTTCATAATTGTGTTTATTATTCGCTTCCGATTTTTGGTAAATATGTAGTTGTAATCGTTCTAACTCTCCAGGCCTTCTTCTGTTGAGCAACAAAACCCTACAATAAATGGTTTCAAGTAACAACCTGAAAGTTGATTCTTCACTGTGATTATTATTTAGTTTTCTCACTGCTTCCTCCGCTTTTGTTATTAAGTATGATTTTAATATTTTTATATCACTAGCAAGCGGAATTATAGTTATTTTATTCCACTTACTTAGTGCCAAATTTTCTACAGCTTGATGTGATATTTCGTATCTCCATGTTGTTTGGAATAAATGTATCAGTGTTTTTAAATTACTTTCTGCTTCCTTTGTGCTTATATTGTAACTCATATCCTTCCGTTTTAAAGCATGAATTATGGCAATATCGCAACATTCTTTTAATGATGTGCTTATATTCATCGCGAATGTTGGCGACTTAAAAAAATCACGTTGATTATCATATTTGGCAGCATTTTCAGTGGCATCAACAATCAAATCGAAAAATTGAGGCTGAAGAGCTTGAAGCAAGTTTTTAATTGAGGGCTCTTTCTTTTTTATTTCAAGTAATAATCTCCCTAATTCCCTCATTTTCCTGGAAGTGACATTGATATGGTGTCTCTGGCGATGAGTTTTTAAGTATCTGGCCCCAAACGCACAGATAAGTGTATCCCTTTTTGCAGCCATCGATATCTCATCTGGGTGCATTCGGGGAAATACTTCTTCTTTCAACCTTTTATCTATATTCATGAACCTAACTAAATAATTTTGGGCAGCAGCTTGAGAAAATTCTTTTTTTGTTTTATCTGGGTTATTAGAGCACATCTTTCTGTGTTTCCACAACTTTTTTTTTGAATAAAATCCCAGACAATATGTGCATGGTAGATAATCGCTAGGATTATTATTAATTAGCCGCTTTTTCATTGGCTTCCAACAGCTCTCTTGGTTCTGAATAAAATTTCCTTTTTTTCTTAATTCTGTGAATCCTCGCTTCCTTTCCACACTATTTTTTGGTTTTATTAAAATTTCGACCACTTCAATTTCGTTCGCATGATTTCTCTCAACATGTCTTGCAAAGTTGAGTACGAGTTCTTCACAATAAAAACAAAAATCTCTTTGTCTTATTCTTTTTATAGTAATTGAATGTCCATCATCATCATTAACTATTTCATGCTGATTAACTTCATCAGGTGTTAAAATATCAGTAGATGAGTTTCCTTCACTATCTGAACAGTAATCAGATGATCGTGGAACGTAATCTACATCAGAATCAAAATCGTACGTTTCATCAAAAATATCAGAAACAGGCGAAGCATTGGCAGCAATATCTGATTGTTTGTGAAAGATAATTTTTGGTTCATTGTTGATTTCTGGAAGAGAAATCTTATTTACTTCGGAATAATCAATTTTTCCATATATTTCCAAATTTGATAGTTTTTGAGAATCATGTGAAATTAGTGTCGCTTGAACAGCAAATACATTTTGAAGATTTAGCCCAAGACATTTAGATACTGAAAAACGATAAGAAATACCATCTAAATAAAATGTAACTAGTTGAATTTTTATACAACAAAACAATCTGTAGAAATGTTTATAAAAATACTAATGAAGTTTTCTTACCCTCCATAAATTTATCTTTTTCTCTTTCAGTTAAACCTTTGGTGTTTTCGTATTTTGGAACATCTAAATGTTCCATAATTATTTTATCACATGCTTTTGGAACTAAATTCATAATTTTTTGGGATCTTGATATCATATTGAACTAAAACAACAAATTACTACTTAAAAAAAACATCATTTTAAAATTTAATAAATACAATTTAATTAAATAAACTTAAACAAGAAAGTAAAAAAAATAAAACTAAATTATTTAAAAAAAACAAAACAAATAATTAGGGTAATATCATACTTACATTGAATAGTACAACTTTTTGAGAGTAACATCAACAACAAACTAAATAATGCACACTGGTTTAAAGTTTTGTAAAGAAAACATCCTGAACAGCGTTGCCAAATTGCCGGACGCAGAAAAATCCATTAAATGAACAAAAATATTCAAATTTTGATATACGTCAGCTATTGTAGTGTTATCTATCGATGAAACCATAAACTAACAAATTATACGAATCTTTCATGGTAGCAATTATCTGGCGTCCTTTCAAAAAATTAATTTGAATATAATAATTTTATGAAGCGTTAGATGTCGCATTTTCTCATAGTTTTTTTATGTTTGAGCTACGGTCTACTAAATGAAAAAAACCGCATGGCTGAATCACCACCCAAAAAAAATTTTATAGCCACATTTCCATTTGGCGTCCTTATATGGACGTCAGATGGCTATGGACGGGGCGGGCGGGCCGCTGGAATCCTAATTTTTTTTTACACTAGACGGCCAAGAGGCACACCTGATTTATACATATATATATGTGTGTATGTATCCATGTACAGAGGCTTCGTTTATTCATAAATTTTTATATTAAATTTAATTTTAATTTGTGTGTATACAAGCCCATAAGGTGTTGTCAAACTTTTTATATATGCAGTTAGTATTTTTTTAAAGATTTTTTAAAAAGTTTTTTAAGAATTCGCTCATTACAATTGGTGAGCCCACGTGGTTTATCGTTTTGAGAATTTTCTTAATTTTGTAAGTTGTAGTTTTTCCTATTGTTGTGTATGGCTGTGTTTAGTCGAGTCACCTTGCTCATAGCTATTACGTGGTGGACTTGACTTGAGTTTATTAAATAGTATTCTTAAAATTAGATAGTATTCTAATTAATTAGTAATTGAATAGATTAAGTAATATTCTTGGTTAGATTAATTTTGTTGCTCTGCCAACTCTGTGAAGGGGATTATGTGGTTCCTGTAGTATTGGTTTTCCCAGTTGACTGCGATAGTCTCTTGGTTGATGGTTGAATGTCCTTGCTCCGGTGAACGAATAAAAATTCGAAGTATTTGTAAAAATTTTGCAAAATACTCCGGAGATGTCCTACCGACTGCGCCAGTTATAAGTTTTGTAATGAAAACTTATTTTTTAAAAAAGGAATTTTATTTCAAATCGACACAACTCGTACTACAGGTTGACACACAATAATAATGAGAGTAAAAATTATTGCTTTATATAACTTTTCTTAATGAATAATACAGAGAAAGAATACAGTATATGGATTGCTGTGTTAGTTTGCTTACTTTACAATATAGTCAGCAGTATTGCAGTATTGTTCTCTTAACTTATATGTAGCAAACTTTTGCTGAGACAGTAAAGGTTGATCTCCTGCAGACAGGGGCATAACTCTTTCCTCCTCAAGTTTGGTATTTAGTTCTGTGTCTAATTCATTCGCGTTTGGTAGTTCGTTCTATGTCTGTCAGCAACATGAATAAAAGTGTAGTATTTATCTATAACATAAGCCTTATTAAGTATAATAGGAATAATTCCAGGTCCATGAGTAGGTCAGTGATCTCTATGCTGATGACCGGGCTCACCATTGCAGCAGCTGTAACACGTGCATGACCGCTTGCGTCAGTAACAGAGACGGTTTGATTTGTGAATTTTCTTGGCCGCTTTAATAAATTAGGATGAACTTTAAAAGATTTTCTTTGCGTTGTTGCCAGTTTAGTTTTTCAGGAATAGTTCCCTCTTTTGAATTTTGGTTTAGCTTTGCCGTAGTGTTTATCGCGAATATATTCTTCACCTTCAGGGATTTCTATGTTTTCCCTAGTTTGATTTAGTCTGTTAGTTCGGGTTCTTTTTTCTATGATTTCTTTAAAGGCACGAGTTATCAGTTCTCTGTCATCATGATATTCTTTAACCTTTTGTTCCAGGATCAGGTCTTGGGAGTAAGTGTTAGTTTGAAGTCCAAAAGTTATTTCGTTAGGTGTCATTTTTAAATTAAAAACAATGACATGTTGTAGAGTATCAATCCAAGTCTTAAAATTTTGGTGATGGGATAGTCTTTTCGTGTTTTATTATGTTCATAATCTCAATGAGCGTTGAGTGGGTCTATTTATCAGTCCTTAGAGTCTGAATGGTTTGACGCAGGGAAGTGTGTCGATGTTGTTATATTTTAGAAAATTTTTGAATAATCCGTTTTTGAATTCGGTTCCGTTATTGAATTGGAGAGTTTTAGGGCAAGGGAATAAACTTAAATTGGAGAAACAGCCTGTGAGTGTGAAAATTTATTTACCGTTATACCGTAGTATGTCCCCTTGAAGTTTCTCAAAAGGTTCGGAGGGAGTAGGAATAATTTCATAAACTTGTCGGATTGGTCTACGTTCGTATTTTACTTCTTTGCAGAGAGAGCAATTGTTAATGGTTTTTGTTATGATTTTAACATTTTCGGCCAGTAGTATCGTTGGGGTAGGTTATTGTAGACTTCGTGAATGCCTTTATGTGCAGTTTTGCCTATATGTCGCTTTAGGATTATTTCTGCTTGATCTGAAGTGTCTGTTACGTCAAGTCTTTTAGTATAGTAACGTTGAAGTTTAAATGAAGGAATTTTTTCTTATATTATTTCTGATTGGTGGACAAAGATTTGATCATAGATTTGTTCGTCGATTGAATTTTCGATTGGGGTGAACACAGGACACCGTATGTGTAATTCAGTTGTAAATATTCGAGGCAGTATTCTTCCATGTCTTTTGAGTATGGGTACCTGGTATACAGTCGTATATTATCTCAGGGTTATCGCGGGTCAGGACAATTTGGAATTTTTCTATGTTGATACAGTGGGCTTTGTTGTTCACTACTTTGATTTGACTGTTAGAGAATTCTTGAGAATACTGTGTTTGTAATCTTTCACTATCGTCTCCGGCGGTAATGTTTAAGGCTCTGGCTAAGTCTTCTATGACTTCTTCGCTATTTTCAGGTAAAGGGGCGGAGAGGAATTCGTCTAGAACTTCGTATGGATTTGGGGTTTCTAAGGCTTTGAATTTTGTTCTTCCGGTGGATTTCGTGATAGGGCGTCTGCTACTACGGTAATCTTTCTCTGTACTTATTTGACGTCGAAGTCAAAGTCGGCTAGTTGCAATTTCAATCCAATTTAAGCCTAATGTAAACTAGATTACGTAGTTCTTGTATTCTATTTACACAATCAATGGGAGTCTCTCTCTAGTCATTTTAGTTTGTAAAATTTCATCTTTAAGTATTTCACAAGATCTTGAGTCGGCAAAGCTCTCTTTTAACAATTTTAATGAAATTAGTAAATTTTCTACGTATATTATTAGAAAGGAGTATATTTCTTGCGGGTCCTAATAATTTGCTTTTTACCTTTATGAAGAGTATGCTGTGGATATAGTCTCTTTCAGCTATATTTTCCTCACAGACTATAGAATATGCTAACGCAGTGGGTGTGCGTTAATATTTTTTAAATCATATCTTCCTTGTCTTCCTCTTCTTCCGTAATTTATCTGTTGAAAATGTGCATCTTCTGTTAGTGTATTTTTAAATGAAATGACAAAGGAACTCCTATGGTACTGAAGCCACTGGATAGGTCTCCAGAGGAACTTATTTCCTTCACTGTCTTTTGCGGCAATTTTTAATGGCCCTTCCTTTTTTGAGAGCTGATGAAAGTCGAAAAAATTTTGTGCTCTCATTGTCACTACTTTAAATGGTTTCGTTCTTTTGCAGTCTCTAACTAATTGGACCCAGTCATTTAGATGATTAATTTTCATGTTAGTCCTTTTCTTAGCTCGCTCTATCACCGAATGGTCAGTATCGCATTCCATGTGAGAATGCCCACTCACAAGAAATTTATGATTCATTTCTTCAATATTATTATCATTTGTTTCATAATTTAAAAAATACATAAGGGCAACATGGTTGTTTTTATTCTGTCCACAACATGTATCAGAATAGAAAATAATTTTTCTGACATCAGAAGACATTGAATAATTTTTAAATGATGGAACAAACAAGATGCTATTTCATTTGCACCTCGGCCTGAAATGGTTTCGTCCCACATGTAGCAAACTGCTTCATCTGTAGATAAATCGTGAATCGTGAGATTAAAACTCCACAGTTGACGCTTATAAAATGAAACATTCGTTTTTAAATATGGCGTAGGAAGTGCACTGTTGTAAATCAAAGGCAAATGCCCGAACAGTTTTGTCCTCCTTTGCAATTGATTTATCTTTTTTTCTTGATTGCTAAGCAAAATCAGCCATTTCATGGTGAGTCACCCTTATCATTGCTTGAAGCTGCATTAATCTTGGCAGCTAATAAAGCGCAAGTGTGACAAGTATCTTGATGTAGTTTCTTGAATGACAGTTTAAAGTCATGGAAAATTCTTGTACACACAGTCAATGAAACCGGGTCTGCCTTACCTTGTTTATATAAGTTGTGTATTTTGGCGATGGTCAAATCCGAGCTTAGGAATTTTTTTTGGGTTCTATTGCGGCAGTAATGGCTTTCATATGAAGGAAAAGACAAAATGTGGTCTTTTACACCATCTATGTCATCTGCAGTTCTCTTGGATGAAGTAGCTTTTCCACGACCGTCATCAGGAATGATCCCAGAATGTGACTGTTGTTTTTTATGCAGAACTAACTGCACAAACCCTTTTGTTTCCCCTAAAATACCCCAAAAACATTCTGTACAGACTGCCATATTTCTTGAATTTATAATCAGGGAATTAGCGCAACTGCATGTTCGTTGGATTTTGGCATCCAAGGCGGCTGTTTTTTTTTTTTTGCCTTAACATCAATTAATGATGCGACATAACATGCTCGTTTATTTCTGCTGCCTAATAACCAATAGTTCTTAAAAACAAACTAGTCTGTCTTCTTCTTTGAGTTTTTCTGAACACTTCCAGTCGACAAGGTTTCAAAGTATTCATTTTGCGAGCTTCTACAATTTTTCCTTTTTCTATCACGTAGGCCTGACCAGAATTTCTGAACTGTTTACAGCTTTCTCTTTGACGCCTCGTTCTTCTAGTTTTAGGATTTACCGTACTAGAGTTTAGAGTTATCACTTCGTATTGCTTGAATTTGCTTCTCTTTCTTGGTCAGTTTGGCTGTCTTCAGCGAAATTACGATTGTGTTGCAACAATTCCGTTTCTTCTGAAGACGATGATGACGGAGGTAAAAAGTCGGGATCTTCATCTGAGTTATCATCAAGAGCTGAAATTGGAAAATGATTATCCTTAACTGTCGAGTCTTGGTTTTTCCAGAATTTTTTCGTGAACGTCTAAAATAAAAAAACTCAAGTTCAACTTCCTATGAAAATTATATTAATCAATTATATAAATATTTGTTTTAATTAGGCTGGAATATTTCCTTATATAGGGTGATGATGTAATGAACCAGTTTTCAGCCAAGATTTTTTTATTTATTTTTTCATTTGTAAAGTATTTTACAGAATTTCGTTTTATCCTTACGTTTCGGCACTCAGCGTGCCATCCTCAGAGGAATACATGTTGATTCTGCTTTTACTTATAAGTCTGTTTTTTAGGCTTCGTTATATTTGTCATATTTTAAGATTTCTGATTTGATAACATTTTTTTGTTATACGTCTATTTTGTATAATTTGTCAAATTTAAAATAAAAACTTTTATTCAGCCTTATATTCTGATTTGGACCACGTGGTTTCTTTTTGTGCGTTTTTGTTTTATTATTTCTTATCTGGAAATTATTTATTACTGTGAATATATCCTTTTTAAACATATTTTTTCTTCTTTCTAAATCCTGTTTTGGCTCCAGTGGTTCTGCCATGTTGAGTTAATTGTTTAAATATTTGTTTTAATTAGACTGAAATATTTCCTTATATAGGGTGATGATAGGGACCTGTTGGTCCCTCGAGTTAGAGGTTTATTCACAGAGCGCAGGAGCAGTAACCCACTGTCTACATCCCGATGTACTTAATCAGTTTTGCCAAAAATTCAACTTACACACTTATGCACAGTTTTTACAGATATATACATTAAAACCATTATCTTTTAAAACAACAGATTTAACAAGTTTATTTGCAGATACCCCCTTTATTCAACTCAATTTTTATTCTATTTATTCCCAACTTTTTAATAGAATCAATATTTTTCACAATATCAGGATGGTTTACAACATTGGGATGAATTCTGGACCATTTACGTCGAATTTAAATTAAATTCTCATATATGAGATGGATATTTTTTCAATGCTAACCGAATTTTCGCTATTAGTATTTTTTATGTTAGACTTTGGTAGCTAAGTATGAATTGTTTATATTTAAAGTGGGGGTACATTGTCTTTAAAATATGTATCCTAAGGGAAGTTAGGTACTTTATCTATACTCAAGCTAATGCAGTTATTATTAAATTTTAATTTCTCTTACTCCTAGTAAACGTGTAAACGTATCAAATTTCCGATAACGAATTTTTAACAGAAATCCAAGTTTTGTGAAGGTCCCATTATATTAGCTTCCGTCTCTTCTTCGGAACTTCGAGTGATGAATTCTCTGTAATCTCGTTGTTATGAAGTCTGTTTCTCATTTCCATCTCTTATAGATGTACTTGGTTTCAAGCACTTTAATTATTTATTAATATTAATATTTTAATAATAAATTAATAATAATAATTTTTTTCGTACACTTTCCACCGGTTATTAAAACAACTTGATTTTAATGCGGTGTTTAATAATATTTTGGGGCTTGCAACAGGATAAGAAATTAAAACACTAAATAAGCAAAATATTAGTTGGGTGGGACCCAAAAAAAAAACTATTTATCTATATAAAGTTTATTCGACGTTTGGGACATCTTTGGTGTTCCGACATTCCTCACATCTCAGGAACTACATAAACAAAACAAAGTGAAATACAGAAAATTATATTAAAATAAAAAACTGAACATTGAATGATTAAAAAATATTACGTAGTTAAAAAGATACGGTACCTGTTAAGGAAAAATAGAGAGTTGAACGTTAGAAGGTGGTTATTGTTTGGTTATGGAGTAAGCTATACTTGTAAAGGGGCCCACACACTACCAACATGGTCGTCAACCTTGTTGTCAACAAAGTTGAGGTTATTGTGCACACACGAGACAACCAAGTTGTCAACATCAGTCTTAATTATTTTTTTGATTTGAGAGGTAGTAAAGAAAAATGAGTGATAATTTACTTAAATTGGTAATTTTGAGTGAGTTGTGTAATGATGAGTATCTTCCTTCTAAAAAAAGAAAAATTTGGACAAAAGAGTGGTACCTAAATCGTGTCCACTTTTCTCATTCCAATTTAATGAGAGAGCTGCGTATCGGAGCACCTGAGGATTTTAAAAACTTTTTAAGAATGGACAGTGAGACTTATGATTTGTTGTTGAATAAAGTGAGACCATTTATCCAAAAAAATGATACGATAATGAGAAGTGCTATTACAGCGAATGAAGGCTCTCTGCAACCCTGCGTTTTTTAGCCAGTGGGCAGAGCTATGAAGATTTGAAGTTTCTTACCGCTATATCGCCACAAAGTCTTGGTGACATTATCATAGAGACCTGTAACGCAATAGTCAAAGCTTTAAAAGAGTATATTAAGGTAGGCATTTTTTAAGTTATACTTCATTTAGAAGCATCATCTAACTTGCTTTCTTTGTACTGAATCTCTTTGGTTTCAGGTACCAAGAACAGAAGAAGAATGGGTGGCTGTTTCGGAGCAATTTCGAAAAAGGTGGAACTTTCCAAATTGCATTGGTGCTGTTGATGGAAAGCACATAGAAATTAAAAAACCCGCCAACTCTGGATCGTACTATTTTAATTACAAAAAAAAATTTAGTATAGTTTTACTTGCATTAGTTGATGCAAACTATGAGTTCATAGTGGCTGAAGCTGGCGCAAATGGTCGTGTATCAGACGGAGGGATAGTATCAAACAGCAAATTTTATGAAGACTTTAAGGGAAACAAGTTTAATATTCCTCAGCCAGCCCACATTCATGATGATTTCTCACACGAAATGCCATTTGTACTTGTTGGTGACGATGCATTTCCTTTAAAAACTAACATCATGAAACCTTACAGTGGTTACAATCTTTCAAAACATGAACTAATATTCAATTACAGGCTTTCAAGAGCTCGAAGAATTGTTGAGAACGCTTTTGGCATAACAGCATCCAGATTTCGCGTTCTTTTGAACATTATAAATTTGTGTCCAGATAAAGCGACCATAATTACTTTATGTACTTGCTACTTGCATAATTTTTTAAGAAGAACTAATTCATCTGCATATTTACGAGGTAGTGTAGATTTAGAAAGTACAATTACTTCGGAAATCGAGATTGCACCATGGAGAAATGACCCTCAGCAACTATGTGAAGTTGAACCATGCCTTTCAAGAAATTCTACTTTGGAGGCAAAAGAGACGAGGCAAAAATTCACTGCTTACTTCAATGGAGTGGGAGCAGTATCTTGGCAAGATAAATGCATAAAGTAAAAATGATGTTTACATTGAAAAAGTAAATGCAAAAGTTCGCCCACGCATTGTTCTTTAGGTAACAGTAATAAAAATTTTAAACACAATTTTCTGTAATGTTATATTAATGGTAGATATCTTAAATAAATGGTAACAATATATGACAGTAGTAAATAAATTATTTATTAGCAGTAATTATATTAATTTGTAATAAAACTTTAATAGACAATTTTCTGTAATGTTATAATAATGGTAGAAATTTATTGTTAATATGTAGTTTATTGTAAATACATTGCAAATTAGTTCACTTAGTATTTCATTAGTATTAGTATGAATTTCATAAAATTCATTTTTTCCTCTATATTGAAATTTTGATGTCCTATTTTCCTAACGTCCTTCCAGAAGGACATCATTTATTAGCGACATATCGATATCGCTAAGTGTAAAATTGATGCTAGACTACTATAAGCATCCAATAGAAACAATTTAAAGAAAAATTTAAAAAAAAAAAAAATTCAGGACTATCTGGGTTAAATAAATGGTAACAATATATGACATTAGTAAATAAATTATTTATTAACATAAATCAACGATACAGTGAGTCTGACAGTAATTGCTCATAACTGGCATAATTTTCAGAACGCATAATTGTTGGTTGAAGTTCTACCTCTACAATAGGTAAGTTTTCACATTGTGAGGTTGAGGGTGTGGAGGCAGGTATGTAAGGTGTTGATGATCTGGAATTATTGTGAAGTGGAGTTGAACATGATGATGAATGTGTGGAAGAATTACTTGAAGATGGGGCATTCACTGAATTTAGACTAAGTTGTCCCAGTTGCCCAAGAATTAAAATTTCGTCGATTGCTTTTTTTGCAAATAATTGTTGATTTGCAGAAAGTTTCCTAAAAGAAACTGCCCAACTTTCTGAATAAACCGATGCATCATCTTTTTTAACTCCAAGGTTCATAGTTTGGACTGCATCTTTTAATATATTATTTCTTTCTGCCATTATATCAAGCGGAGCCTTTTTTTTTCTTTTATACGAAAGAGATTTCGGCTCAATACATTCCTGAAACAATAAAATGGAATCAAGTACTCACTGTATTTGTACAGCCCAATAACATTAAAAAAACAAAGTAAGTAACCTTTTTACATACCACTGAGTCGGATGCCTCAATTTCGTGATCATCTTCTACTTCAATCGTAGATACACCAGGAATTTGGACCTCCTGGTCCCTTAAAAAATCTAATTCTGAAAAATACCATAAATTTGGTTCGTACTCATTTTCGCCACCGGCCCCAGATTTTTCGGCCTGCAGAATTTTTTTTAATTCACGTCGATAACATGTTCTAATATTAGTAAGTCTTTTCTTAAGACTATCTAAGTTAGCGTTTTTATCGATTTCTAAATATACACTCAAAAGTTTTTCCCATGCATTTTTTTTTTTGGTCTTATCTTTATAGATCTCCGATTTAATTTTCCAAATTTCTGGAAGGTCCCTCCAAGCGTCGAAGAACTGCATCCAAATGGGCAAATTGGGTATTGACGACATGATTACAATAATAATATCTAGAGAAAAAAAAAGAGTAATTAATATAGCTAAGTAAACTTTAATAATATAGCTAAGTATTAATATAGCTTATATAATAATACAAACCAAAAATAAACACACACAAACAAAACAATGAAAATATAACTATATATAACTATATGAAAATATAAATATTTGATACAACTTAACACAAAACCTAGATAGTCTATACTGATGTTGACAACCTTGTTGTAAACATCCCCACACATTCACCAACACTGTTGCCAACCTCAGGCTCCGCCCACCAAAAATCAAACTCACTTGGATTTTTTCAACATTGTCTTCAACCGCTAAATTCAACATTCAACCAAGGCACACACGTTCAACCTTGTTGTCAACATGCAATGTTGACAACAAGGTTGTCGACCAGGTTGATAGTGTGTGGGCCCCTTAAAGAAGACTGAGAAGAGAGAAAATTTAAAAGTTGGGAAATAATATTATTAATTAGCTTGATTTTTTTTTTTTTTTTTTAATTTACAAATTGTGGCAATGAACAGGAAATAAATCGAAACTATGTAGATTCTAAAATAATTCATTATTAAATCTACTAAAAGTAACAATGAAGTTCAAAATTCTTTATTAAATAAATAAAATTTTATTTATATTTACAGAACACTATTTATTTTCATTAAAATAAAATATTTGTACAATAAAATAATAAATTTAATTACAGATAATATATCAATTTTATTTGGTCACATTAGATTTCGATAATAAAAGCTTTGGTAAAAATTGGCTTTATCAAATAATCTATCTTTTTATCACATAATTCTAAGAGATGCAGTGTTGTTTTTTCCGAAACCTTTAGAGGTTTAATGTATGCTTTGCTTTAGCTTGTATTTATACAGCATTATAGGAAGACCCCCCTCTGCTTACTCAGGAAGTGTAACTTATTGCAGTCATCATCAAAGTTAGTTTTGTAAAAAAAAAAATGATGTAGGTTTATCTTTCCACACTCTAATATTCACAATCTCACTCTATTTGATTTATTCATTGTTTATATTCACTGCAAAATTTGTCCCAAGAATTTGGTTGAGTTCTTTAAAAATCCCTGAATTCTTCTGTAGCTATTTCAGTAACTAAATATGGTTTTCCTTCTTTATTCTATTTTTGCAGTTTTAATCACGATTGGCCTCTGTGAAGGCACATAAATAGGACCACTTTTTAGGTTTTTTTTTCTTTTGTCTCTCCATGGTTGAGTGCATTGAGTCTCCGCGTGTGTGGACCTACTGTCAAAAACTTATGTGTAATAGACCTTATATTTAAATTGCTTATTGCGTAAATTTACATTGAAACAATGAATTTGTTTTTTATTTTGTCCGACGCCAATTGTCTGAGTAAAAAATCATTTCTTTTCCGTTACAATGTTCCCCATCAGATATCGGAACAAAAAAGTTGCGATTTCGTTGGCACGACGCGATTAGACTTGCGTCGTGCCAAAAAAAAACAGTGTCCCATTTTTGAAGTTATTTCATAAATTGTAAAGTTAAAACAAGTCAAGCGACATTTGTAATAAAATGTAGAAATGTCTCCGCATGGAGAGTTGGAAGAACCGCTTCCAAGTCAAAACAGGTGACGACAACAGAAGTGTTTTCCATTGATTCCAAAACATTTCTTGCTTTTTCTTTTCTACTTCTGGTTTTGTTAGTTATATGTTTTTGTTTTTTTATAATTTTCATCCACATTACCCCGTTCAGATTCATTTGATTCACAAATAGGACACTGGTCCTTTCATGGAATCTTAAAATTGGTATTAAAAATTTTTTCGTTTGTAAATTTTTTTTGCAATAGGCAGACCGGTTTTTTTTTTTCTTGTATTTCTTTATAATACCTATACAATTTGTGACAAATATAGCGACCCATCTATGAATTCCCCGGAAGTTTGGGCTCTTAAATAGCGGGATTCTATTCTCTGGAACGAATCGAAGTGTTCCACAATTTTATCTTTAATTACCGGGCTTATGCTCTTCCTCTTGCTTCGATTACCTCTTTGGTCTCTATCAATCCTGAGCCATCAGACTTTTTCCAGGTTGTTCTAATAAATTTGTCGCCTATATCTAATGTGTTCATAAAAAAAAACTTTTTGCTAGTGTGAAGGGATGAAGACACTGGTAAATTTCACAATGATATAATTAACAATATTTACTTAAACTGCCGAATGACTAGTTGATAGAGCGAAGGAGAGAGACAGACGTAAAAGCACGTATGTGTATCGCTAATGATTACTACTGATTTACTCATTATCAATATGATGTAGCGTTGTCATTTATACCAATTTTCTTGACCCACCTACAATTCGTAGCCAGTTAGATTTCTTCTTGCCCCCCTGCTTATTGAAGTATTAGCGGGGACTAGCTGTAGTAGCGGGGATGAAGGCGTATGAGCGGTGGGGAAGTAGATGTATGTTAAACGTTTGGTGGGGGAGTAGATGTACGTTTCCAGTACATCATCGATCAGAGAAACCCTACAAATTATTCCTTTCCGCATCCCAATTAACAAAAAAAACAAAAAAAAAACGAATGAAAAAAAAAATTAACATTAGTGTATAGTAAATTGCATAAATGAAACAATGTGAATAAAATGTCTAAAGAACTATAGATTAGTTATGTACAAATTTTAAATTTTCGCTTTTATTGTAAATATGCTTTTTAAATGCAATTAACATTATCATTAATCAAAATGTTAAGTCTTAATCTGACTCCCGAAATTAGTTGCATTGTATAAATTCAAATCACACTTGACTATTTCTTCATCCAATGTTTTAATAATCGAATATCATGGGAGAATGTAGTTGAGAATTTTCCTTGGACTAGATAAGAATCCTCCCAACACCAGGTATTCAATTGTTTTGAATGTTGCTAAATTGTTTACTTTCGCTGCATAATGTCATGTGATGTTTTTTGTGCCGATTTCGTAGAAATGCCTTTTTTAATTTATTAAGGCGTATGGTCTTTTTTGTATCACCGATTAATATTTTTGCTGTTTGATTTTCCTATACTTTATGGATTTTATAGGGACCGTGGTATTTTTTTGAAAATTTGCCTTCTACTTTAAAAATTTTTGACATAGACGTCGTCTCCCGGATAAAATTTTTCATTGGAAATTTTTCTGTTAAATAATTTCTCTCGAACAGCTTTAGCTTTAGTGTTGTGAACCTTTGCAGCATCGCGTACGGTTTTAATTTTGTTATGCAGAGTATGAATATTGAATTTTTGTAAATTTTTATTGGATACGTTTAACATCCATGGAAAATGAAATTTAGCTCCAAATACTAATTCGTGAGGCGTGAACTTTGTTGATGAATTTACTGTAGAGTTGTGAGCGGCTTTGATTAATGGCAAAAACTTATGCCACTCTTTTGAAGTACTGACATAGTGTGAAATATTATTGGCGATATCTTTGTGAATTCTCGCTCTAGGCGACCGTTCGAGGCTGGATGGTAAGCTGTCGTACATATTTTTTTAATCTTTAATAATTCGCAGATCTGGAGAATTATTGTTAAGGTAAAGTTCGTGCCTAAATCTGTTAAAATATATTTAGGTGAACCGTACCTTGTAATAATTTCATTGACCAAAATGCGCGCTATAGTTTCTGCTTTCTGGTCGATTAGCGGAAAAACTTGACAAATAACCTCGAAAATTGACAAATAACGGCGAGAATATATTTGTACTGTTCTCCGGTTTGTTCGTTGGCAGATATTTCAAGGGGACCTAAGACGTCCATAGAAATAGCCTGCCCTTTTTGTGTAAAGTATGTACAGTATAATACGCGTAAAGTATGTAATTAATATTTACAGTATTTTTGCTTTAATTATTATTTAAAATTTTTGCTTTAAATTATTAGGTTATATATTTAGGATATGTACAGTATTTAATGAATATAAACCCGGTAGTGCGTACATTACACCACCGATATTTCTCATACATTTGGAATTTACATCATACGATTCATATCTTAGTGTATAAGCACGTCTATTGTAACAGTCTTGGAGTAAAGAATATATTTTTACATAATTCCTACCACTAACATTCTCGTGAAAAAGTTCCAATATGTCTATAACCATATTAATATCGAAATTGTTAATGGCACAAAAAGCAACAAATTTTAAGCGATTAGCATAGAAATTTAAATTTGTACAAAAAATAATTTCCAAAAAATAGGCAGGCCAGCTTTTCAAATTATGACTCTCCTGAAGGCGTTCAAAAGCACTTATTCTTCTAGCTTCCATCTACAAAATATTAGAAAGGCACGTTATACAAACGTCCGGAAAACATAAACCTATAATACGTTCGTACTCTACAAGTAACATAACTAGCTATCATTTGCGTTGCATCAACCTGATCTTTATTTCTTTGTTCACCATCAAATGGTCTTACATATAACAAAGGAGGCGGTTTATTAATTTTTAATATATCACAAAACTTGCCAAAAGTATCCGAATTATTCAATATCTCAGTAGAATCAATTGTGTTAGCCTTCGGATTCCATTTAATCCTAAATTTCGTACGAGGCGTAATGTACCTCTCCTTAGAAATATTTGTGGAAGTGTATCCCATATCAACCGTCTTCGGCACATTAAACGCCGTAGCAGTAATATCACCCTTAGTATAACCATTGTTATAAAAATATTCCAATATTTTTGGTCCACTTGCAGAAAAATCATTAACATCGATATCAGCAGGAAAATGATAATTTGGAGCTTGTAAATTTTCTTCATTATATTTGCTATTAGAAGAACACTAAATAGAACACTAAAGGAATCTATAATCCAAAGTACACTCAATAACTTCACCTTACCGTATAATTTACAATTTGCTTCAATCAATTCTGTATCATTATCGCAATCATACATAACAGGATTAAGCCACTTAAAATGATGATGGTCCTGTTGATAACCACTGATGCCGCTACGCTACTCGAGGAAGAACAAAAACTAGTATGTAATTTAGTACCTCGACGTAGACGGACGAACCGGGGACGATAATATCTCCGAACTAGCCGGCGACGACGGTACAAATACGGCATCAGTAGAAGTAATAAAAGGGCCTTCGGTTATATCCTGAAAAAAAGGTTGATCCGCATTAATAACACAAACACGATTTAGAAATTCAAGAGAATCTGGCGGTCGGTAATTTGATATCATAATAATAGGCAACTTGTTAGCGTACTTTCTGTTATCACAATACTTTCTATTAATAGTAACAACATCGCCCGCTAAAAGTTTTTTAATGAAATCTAAATCCCAATTATTTATATTAAATTCCTCCAACAAAATCACCCGATGAGTATCTAATAACATATCAAAAGGATATGCTATTTTACTTGACGGTCCATACAAAATTAGAGAATGCAACCCGCGAAGCAAAGAATTAATAACAGTACTTTTACCAACATTTGAAGGGCCGCGTAAATATAAATGTTTTTTCTTATAATAATAACATGTAGTGACAAAAGTATCATACCATGTATTAACTTTGTTACACCATTCAAAATCAACCCTTACATCAGGATATATATAACTGTAACCAAGGCGAAGCTTTGAGCGTACCTCTTCATACATATTTATTAAAAATTTATAATTATTCCTATGTTCAACAACAAAGGGATGACAAAAACTAAACACTTCCATTTGGCTAAAATAATGGAAACATTGAAACCGAACAGAAAGCATTGAAATTTTAAAATTGTGCAAACAATGTTCATCTTCCTAAGTTATATATTTAAGAACATTAGGTTCCGACCTCACTGATTGTACATCAAAATGTTCAACATCAAATACTGCTTTATAATAATCGCCCACATCTACCAGCAACAATTTTTCCAAAAATTTAACATAAATATGTACATGATACTCACTATGCGTACCTCTCTGACCTGTTTCTAAACTTATACAATAACTTATCACTGTCGCAAAAAGTTTTAAGTTCAGTAACACTAAGTCCCGTATATAAAAGGATGGTTTCTCCCCACCTAATGGTAAAGTCATGAGAAACTGACTACTACCACGCTGACGCTTCTTGGCCTTGGTGGGAGGTGATGAACCGACATGCTCACGCTTGCCACTAGACGTCTGTTGTATGACCTTCATACTTGGAAATCTTAGTGAACACTGACTAGAGTTTAACCCGTACGCGTATATAAGTAATGCTAGTATACGCGTACGGGTACGTTCTAAACACCAA